>JASANB010004763.1:0-106349 GCA_030248155.1 Sabatieria punctata
ACAGCGTAGTACCTGAGATATTCGGTGGTGACCATGGTAGTTATGGTGGTGGTGAACAAGAAGTAAGGAACGAGGTAGCTGCCACTGAGAGCCAGAGGCAGCACACAGGCCTGCAACTCAACCAGCTGTTGTTTGTGAGCGAGCGCCAGCAAGGACGCAGCCAGACTGACAGTCCAGAGGGTGGCCAAGGCGGTGTAGAAAGTCCAGGGTTCGGCGAAGTCGGTACTACCGGTCGACCTACTGTAAGCCTTGATCAGTTTGACTCTGTAATGCGCGATCGGCACTACACTGCAGACGCTGACGTAGGTGGCCCAAAGAATAGGCAACAACATAGAGACGCACTGATTGAGGCTGGGCTGGAAGCTGGACAGCAACATCAAGGTGCTAGAATAGAGATAGGCAACCCCCATCAATAGATCGGCAAGTGCCAGGTTGCCCAGTAGCAGATTGGGTTGGGAGCGGAGATGGGAGTTGCTGCAGAGAGTGGCCAACACTGCGCTGTTAGCCCCCACCGCCACCACACTGAACAACGACCTCAACAGCACAGACAGCACCACCTTCATTCTGCTCTGCACAACCGAATGACAGAGTCGGTGCTTGGCTGCTGGGACAGCTGCTGCTGATCGCAAGCTTTATGTAAATACCTTTATTATCAAACGAACAAGCGCGGCAGGGCGCAGTTCAGATCACAGATGGAAACGAATAATAAAATAAATACGAGCAGTACATACGTAGCACGTCATGACGCAACTAAACAAGCGTGGAATTCTTCCATAAGTGAGGGCGGCAAAACGGCGCCCAGCTCCTGAAATACAGCTCTGTTATAGTTTGTTGGATTGAAAAAGTTGGACGCTACTCTAGTTGCCTATACCTTCTGTGTTATGCCAGCATAACGAGCGAGTTCGGTGACAAACTGCAGAATCATCAACACTTCCGATCCCAGTTCAGCTTGCTTTGGGGCGGCTGTTCTAAAGAAAACAACTGAGAATATTTAGTGCACTGTGTCGAACTGACTTTAGAGACGACCGAACAAATGAGCTGACGTATTTTGAGATATAAGCCAGAAACAGATTTATGTAGCTGGTGTTGAACTGTCGAAACAAGGTGGACAGCCCAACGAGAAAAGGAAGACCGTCGCTTACGTCGGCCGGCTTTTTACTGAGCAGTCCTAAACAGTTTCTCACATTGACTAGCAAATCCAAAACTACACTAAACAAATTCTTCTTACCCACGTTGTTGATGTAGGTCATTTTCGGACACAGCCATAGTACGGTAAGAAACAGAAAACAGGAAAAATTTGGCACCTTAGTTGGACACAGATAAATCTGAAATGAGGAAAATAGGATAAACAACGTAAAACAAGTAAGCTTGCGTGCACCTTCTTAAGCGGATCGGTAATTCCACAAGCCTCCAAATACTGGCTCAGCTCGTAAAATAAAGGGTTGTCGTCGTTGGGATACGGATTGGAGTTATTGAGAGCATTCGATGTTACGTCGGTTAAAATCGAGCTAAATTAGCGAGTCTGTAGTACAACCTGCTGGCCCTTCAACAATCAGGCACTTGACGCCATCCGTATATGGCACTGGGCCATGACCGAGGTTCCCACCAAGGCCCGACCGTGCGCATGTATGCCTGACTGTTTAAAGCTCTTACAGGTTAAGAGTTTGCACAGCCTCATCCAACAACTTCGACTCGAACTTGGCTGCATTGGCGACGCTTTGAACCAAGTGCCAACGCAACAACTGAAGCTGGCCCACCTGAAATGCATCACAGTTCAGTAATCAACTTGCCACTCGTAATCTTACCTTTGCTATCATGTCCGAAAACTCCGGATACAATCGCTGCGACTTCTGTACCAGTGACTCGTAGAATTTGTTGGGATGGTCTGAAACCGAGCACAATCGGTTCGAATAGGCGAATGTTTTTGACAGATAACTTTTAAACAAACCGAACAATTTGTCGTTGCGCAAAGCCGTCACAGCATTCTGAAGGTTGCCGGCCCAGGTGGCATTTTCCAGCTGTTTCTGGTACTTGGACAGAATTTGCTTCAGCCAATGGACGATCATAAAACAACACAGCCGGTCGATGCCCGACACTCCAATATTTCCCATAGATCCCTTTAAACACCGGCCTGCTTGCATGTCGTTTTTCTAGCGCGACACTTACAATGAGCATTCGAAAAATCTGCGGAGTGATTCTCTCCACTTTCGTTTTGTTGTCAAACCAAGTACCCAGAGACCGAACGTACACACACGACCTGAACTACGTACTGTACGTATTTGCAACTTACGTGGACAATAAGAAGACAGATTATTAGCGGAGTACTCTACTGAAAAGATAACTCCGAAAGTTCTAACGATGGTTTACTTGAGGTCGCTCTCTTTGATGAGTTCCCTCATTAAGCGACCAACGAAAGTGACACTAACATTGTCGGTTGAAGCAAACTTGGGAATAGCGATCACCTTCGACTGATAAATGCTTTCCTCCTCTGTTATCTGAACAGAACAGACATCACTTTCTTACTCACTCATCACAACTTACTTTATGCTTCAGGAACTGATTGCATTCCTGTTCCACGTTGTAGCCAATGATGCGGGAGAACTCTTCCTGCCAAATTTTCAGTCCACACAAACTGATATAATCGCTGATATAGGAGAAAGAGCGCCGAAAGCCATCGATCTGATCGGCCAACTGCTGCAGTTTGGATACGAGTTCACTTTGCTAAAAAACAGGTCAAGACTGCAATTTTTTATAAAAGACCAGAAGATACTTTGGCCTTGGCGTTAAAAGTGAGTGTTTGATGCATGGCAGTGGAGACCTGACGCACCAACTCTTTTCTGATGCCGTCCTCTAGCACTTGTTTGGGGTCGACCTGGATTATTCCCACCAATGTTGTCTTCATCATCAACATACCTTCGGTAAGCACCGATATGGCGTGCGTCAAACGAGCCATCTACAAAGTGCACTGACGTCATCATTAGTGGTGGTTGCGTTGCATAAACAGCTTTACGCAGTCCACTCACCTCACAATCTGTGATATGCGTCCCCATGCACTGCCTGCAACTGTGCGTATGTGCGCACTTACCTAACCTACCCATTCATCCAAACTTTAAAAACAAAATTTTATCCAATTGGTACACTATCATTTTGGTTGTGGTACCATTGGGAAGTCAAATCGCTAACTCAAAATGCTAACTATATATAGTACAGGATACGGGATCCAATTGCTAGACTTTACGTGGAAGCGATACTAAAGCCACTCGACCTTAGAGCCGCTTCCTCTCGCTTCACATAGGACGCGATGAAAAATGCTGTACGTTAGTGGAGTGTAAGCAAAACCAGCATAAAACACTGTTGTACGTACAACTACGGATACTCTCTAGTGCGCAGGTGACAAAGCTTCGTGCAATGCAATGTTCGGCTGACTTCAAGCAAAACAAACCTCATAGCGGTCGTCCAAACAGGCCATATCTTTCATTTTGTCTTTGTCCAACCGAGACGGCAGTTCTTTAATTCGATTAGTTTGTAGTTTGACGATTTGCGAGAGTAAACTGAAAACGCTTTCCGGAATGACCTGCAAGCAAACAAACAGATCTGACAGTGAGAACAGACTAGAACTGCACCTGTAGCACTCTGCGAACGTAAAGCACCAATTCTCGCGAGTAAAACTGAGAGACAGAGCGCAAGTCAGCACTGCCGAACTGTTGAATACGAAGCAGTGGCAAGTCAAGAGCAGAACTGAGCTAAATTACAACAGTTACACTGGTTACCAAACTAAAACCTACCTTCAAAAAGGCAGCACGCAACTTTATGGCAAGATCAGGGTTTTTCTTCACTCCTTCTTGCATCAGAGGTGTGTACCTATTGTAAGTGTTCTGTTGCCCGAACAGAAGCGTGCAGGCAGAAGAAAGAAAACCAACTGGTCAATGGTTTCCCAAGCGTAGGTGAGGTCACCAATTATTTGTATCTGGGTGACCGTGTCTTCCTTGATGTTCAGAGTGCGCAACAGCAACTGCATCAAGTTCTGGATCTCCAACAGAAACTGTCTAACGTTGACATGCGTGTCCAAACTATGCAAATCCCGCACCTGAAAAGAAGAGAAACATCAGACGTAGTCAGTATGGTTTAGCTACAGTTCTGATCGGTGCAATACGCACGTACTTCGTTTAGTCGAGTGCACATTTGAACCAGTTTTCGACCAGTAGCGTCGACATCCAGATCAAACTCCAAACCCAGTATTTGCGTTCGCACGTCAGCAAACCAGGACTGCAGCCTTTCTAAAAACAAACCTCGCCGTAAAGCGCTTCGGACTACATGTACATTGTATATGCATATAAAACGGTGGATAAACACCACAACAGAAGACATGGGCCAATGGTGACTGAGGAGTTAATTCCCCTTCCCTCAGTTCAGATTCTTCTTCTCAGGAATTTTTGGAAGACTAGAAAAATGGGAGAAAAGTAAGCTTACGCACATTAGATGCAAACGTACATTTTTACGAAAAATAAACCAAAACCTTCATTTGGTTTCAGTGAGAAACTCAGACTTTTGGCTTACCATCTCACCAACCTTTCCCTTTTGCCGCCGCTGACCCGCTCAGGATTTCTACCTACTTTCAGCCGAAATGCTGGCCCATGTCTGGACCCTGCAATGCATAAGCAGAAAAGTGAAAGACTGTTGGTGTGCAAGTGAGTTAAATTTAAAAAAAGGACAAAACTGAAGTATGTACGTGCGTACACCGTTTAGCGCTTTTACACGGTCGAATAATAATTGCTAACCATTTTTTTGAACTCTTGACAATGGTTTGTTGCCAGAGTAGACCTCGACCAATTCTGCAAAGCGATCCGCAATATCGTGCTTTAAAGCGATACATTTTTCGCTCTTCTCCGAGAGTAAGTGCTTCAATTTCTGCAACAAATTCAGCACCTACCGTATGGTATTAGTAAAAGATGGCCGTCAAGTTCTTCAACTACTGTACGTATGACCACTTGGCACTACGTCACGTGCATAGTGTAGGCCGTAATTATTATACTTGCGCTGTGATGGACTTACTCCCCGTCGCTAGCTGATGTGTTTCATACCCACCGCCATGTAACCGTCGGCCGAAAAATTGGACACATTTTTCGGCAAGTTACGGGGCGTGAACGCCACTTGAAGGTCACGTAACAAAAAATGCAAATAACAAACGTCTTTCAGCTTCAGTTCAAACTGCGATGTGCTGAGAAGCAGATCGAACAGTTCCAAACTCTTGAAACCGGATTCGATCTGTACAACGTCGCGCATCTGAACACACTTTTTCACCGTCTTCCATTCTGAAAGTAAAGTAGCCAATAAGTGTCTAGACAACAAAATGAAGTACCGGGTTTGAGCGGCGCTGTATGCAACATCAACCATCGCAGAGTTACATTGCAGCGACGTAGAGTGTCCAACAATTTGTTCGTGTTATCCAGTATATATTCCTTCGTCATAATACCTTCACTCAAAAACTTGTCTAAGCGAGCTCGAAGCGTTTTCAGATCGGCTCCCTGCTTCTGGGCCTAAACCGCGGCAACCGGCAATCGTTCGTTCTGCGGCTCTGAGGAGCAAAACAACTCACCACCAACTTGACGTTTTCCTCGTCTAGACTGTTTAGCAGAGCCATTTTGGCGGCGCGATACGGCTCCCAGGCTTCTATCAAATTCACCGTTAACCCCATATATACGGCCACCACCTAAATTATTGCTAATCTGACCTGATAAACGTAAAGAACGGTGAAACAGTTAAGCAGCTTTGGTTTGATAAATGCTGGAAATAAGTTTGAGGGACACTACAGTATGTTTTCGAACAAGAAACAGTTGAGCGCCTACCCAATTATCGGGGAAATATTTGTCAACTATTTCTCGCATAATCGGCGTTTGCTTGTGAAGGATCTCGGGCATGAAATACAGACATAGATAAAGCATCGCACCCTGCGGTGCAAGAGCCATGCTTCTTTGTTCCGGATGAGGGAAGGCTGATATCTGAAAGAGAACATAGTTCTCGAGAAGCCTACGTAACTACTGACAACAAAAGTCGAGCAGTTGGTTAAGTCAAGCTTACTGCCCTGCGTAATGATCGTCCCGACATCTGCGAGAGCGGTTGTTTGTGGGTTCAAAACCGGTCAAAGCGACTAGAAGTAGTCGACATAAAGCTCATCCCAACCACCGAAAGTAGGTTAAAAGGGAACTGACTGGATCTGACGCTGCAGTAAAGTCAAACAGCGGAAAGAAAGCATAGAAGGATGGAGACCAAAATTAGAGTCACTGGTAGTGGCCAACAAGGATCTCACCGCGAAGCGTACGTATAGCGTACAAACGGGGTTACGAAATGGGTCCTACTGTAGGACTTCGGTGCCCGTCAGTCAAGCCGTATTGAATGTACCGTATCGGACACTGAACAAGCCAGTCACCTGATTGTACAAATCGTCCGAACGAAGACGCCCAATCACCATTGCAATAAAGGTCCGGTTGATGGTAACGCGTCTGAAAACAGCTGGGTCGTACTTGAACTTTGCCTACACAACACGATGTTATTGGAAGCACCGAAAATAGTTTTCAGGATACTGCTGCGGTCTTTTACCGTTCTTCCAGCCGGTGCTTCTTAGCAACGCGCAGATATCGTCAATTGAGGCGTCGAGCCCGGAACGTCGAGCGCTGAAAGGCAGCAAGTTAGCACAAGTCAGAAGTGAGAAGAACAGACGCACCTGTAACGATAATAGGCGACCAGAATGCGTTCTCTAACCACGCCTTCTAATTTCATATCAATGACCAAGAGCATAACTCCATATAAGTACAGCGCTTCACACTAGAACCGACTTTGACCAGAGCAGTCGCTCATAACAAGTCGGACGTACCAGCAGTTGCTTGCCGTCGGTGTTGAGAAAGACGCTTTCCAAGTTCTGCTGCAAGTAGACGCCACTCTCCAGGTCCTCAATGTACCTAAAGAATGATGAAAGTGAAAATCAGAGGAGCGTAGCAAACTTGTTCAAATCGGTCACATAGCTGTGCACACTCTCGAACGCATAGAAAAACCGCGTCAACAGTTCTAGATGCGTTTCGCGTACCTCTTCATCAAGCTCTTGTAGCCGCTGCAACCAAAGCAAAACTGAAATGCAATGCATTCGGACAGGCCATGAGGACGTGTTGAACGATTCAAACAGTTTTACGTCATGGTGCCACTTTACACTATGAAGGTTTTCTACGCATAAAGCTGGATCGAAATGGAGTCACAGTACTAGCCCAAAAGATGTGGTACGCACTAGAGGTAAAGCGACTGACAGTGAAACAGAGTCGTAGGCATTTCACAGCAAATATCCCCTTCTTAGTATCTATCAGTACCCTATGCCGGTACAGTCTGCAGTAAGGTGCCAGAAGAACAAATGATCACCGGGTTATTGTCCAAGTTCTGATCGAAGAGAGGCGACAACTTGAAGTAGCTGAAGTCGGGGAGAAGCTCTGCAGCCAAACCAGTAGGACTGGTCAGAATCTGTGGCACGCGATCAGACAGTCGCAGCAGCTCGGCTATTATTGCGTTGCCACGGGCCACAAGTCTCAGAACGGTCATACCACACTCATTATTCTGGGCCAGAAAATCTACCGCGCCCGACAATTGAGCCGGTTGCGCCATATGCGAGCAAGTCCTGAATTCACTTTAATGTTTCAGCAGAAATACACGTTAGTAAAACTTCTTAGACCGGACGAATTCGTGTTGTTAGTTGACCTAAATCTTGCATATCAACGTACCCTATCCAAGGGAACCAATAACTTTACCTGAACCGTATTTACTTAGCCCCGGTGAGAGCAAACTATCTTTGTTACCTAGAACACCTGATTAGACTAAAAGCGGAAGTATTAGCAGGTAGCTGACACACTACATCGACAGCAAACCAAAGAATACAATTATAAATTTTACTCTTTTTAGGATTTCCAGACAAATTATCTACGTATTGCGAATTGATAAGCTGACGAAGTGAACTAATGACAAGAGACATCTAGAGCGAAATTGCTGCTATCCGCTACGCACAATGATCTAGCTAGCTGACACACTAAGTCAAGCTGAATACACAGTTGAAGAGCACTTGTAAAACTGTTGCGGTGCGAGAGAAAGCCGTAAGCACAGGCTGGCGCAAAGAGCACGCACGACGTACACAAAATCCCTGGGTAAACGAGACAAAACATTAATATATCATAAAGGCACTAGTAGCACCCTTTGACGTGGAGGTTTGAGGAGGCAAATGTGTAGCAGCGAAAGAAAGACCGAAGCGGCCTGACAAATGTGGCAATGAGAAAGGAGCAGTACACAGTACAACCTCATACACAACACTCGAGCAGCAGCTGGAAAATGAAACGCAAACCAAAAGGTGACCAACACGCGACCGAACCTTGTTGATACGGCAGTGCAGGCCACACGCGCCGACACAGACTGTTAAGAACACGTAATACTTAGACAAAAACCGTTCAACGGCTAAGTGACGTGCAGAGAATCATCGTATGATTGAGAGCGACACAAATGTTACCAACCAATGCCATAGCGACCGAACCGTGGTCAAATATCATCAGATTATAGTATTATCGCGGCCGCTACCCGTTTCGCACATTAAAAGCATCAAACCAAAACTGCACCGCAACTTTCAGACCGGCAAACAACTCACAGCAAATGACCGCCTTGTCTTGCCACCCACCCGTCCGTCATTCAGCGAGCGAGCGAGCCAGCAAACAAGCGGCGGGCCAGAGGTAAAACAGAGTATTTAAGAGACTGCAGGAAGCAGAGAGAGAATCAGTCGGCGAGCTGAGGAGAGCAGCTGGAGGTGGTGGAGCAACCACTGTCCACCGTGCACTCGTCCACGCTCTGGCAATCGTCCGCATCCTCCATGTCAGGAGTGGACTGCGCCATCAGCATACGCACAGCAGGGATCAAACTACAAAGCTACACAGTCGAAAAGACCACAAGCACAAAACAACCTAGGTACCCGGTGGCTCTGAAATCTTGGTGGTCGGAGTTGAACAAAGCGGCCACGGCCAAGGGCACGTTTTTGTTGCGAACCTCCTGCTGCTTGGATGATTTGGAGCTTCGGCGCTGAACTTTGACCGGAGAACGGCTCTGACTCGACACACTGGCTACGATGGCCGGGATAGAACAGAACGAGCCGCTCGCCAGCAGCACCACCAGTCGCCGGTCCTGCTCCATCTCCTCGTAGCTGCGTCGGAACACCTGCCAAGATCTGATTACAGAACTGTCAACAAATGAGTCACTACACGAACGCATAACCGCTCTTCACCACATCCTCTACCATCAGCCACCATGCTGCCTCTTGGAAGTTGCTTCCAGTTTCGTACTATGCTATACCGCAGTCATTGAATGAACGTACAGTACAAATCACAAGGTGCATCCCATCTTTGTGGCCCACATATTCAACAAACACAAATTGCCACTGATGCTTGTAGTGTTTGTGGCTCTACAAACAACAACCTCTGCCACAAACTAGGTCACAAATACCGGTCAACACAGATGGCCATCAATGAACCGAGTTCACCGCACGCACGTCCTTACTAAAAAACGCGCTAAAAACGCATTTCCAGGCGTTTTGGAGCTTTTTGAAATTTTGGATCCCTTCTGGGCGAAACCACCCTTACCCCCAGGTCGGCCCGGAGCTGTTACAGTATGGCCACAAGTCAGCACAGACTCTACAAACAGCTTCCAGAAGATCTCACAAATTCTTATGCTTACAAACCAAATAAATTCTACAAGCAATCGTACAAATTCTGCTGTGTTGTTGCATAGCCAAATGTTTGTGGTATTTGGAAGCAAATTTGTGGACTCATAAAAAAAGGAGATGGACCATGTGATTTGTACTGCTGCGGTAATCAACAGTACCACTGCACTGGTCTAGTACCGGTACCAACGGTTAATGCTGTTAAGTGTCTGACTGTATAATTAATGCCTAATCGCTTCGTTCCCAGATGGCGCTGTACTGTGGTTGAGAACAGTCAGACATCTCTCTACGTCTGCGGCAAGTTGCAAGTGATGAAGAATACTGTTGAGAAATGTCTTCCGCAAAAAAGCTACCTTTTTAACGCCTTCGAACACAATCTGGTCGTAGACAGAATGAGCAGTGTTGGACAAAGTGAACGGCTCTAAAAAACAGGAATGGAGGGCGAAAGGACCTAGTCTAGTACCTACGGTAGTACCTTCGATACACAAACAGCGCCACTGAGAGGGCTGACTAAAAGGAGAGACGTATTTGGTAACTTTCGACCGCGGAAGCATGCATCCCAGCCGTACTGAGATGGCGTACTCTTCGAAACTGCAACAACCAAGGCAATAAATGAAAGACGAGCGGAGCTGGAAGCAACCACCGACTCGAAGTCGTAGGCGTAGTAACGCAGAAAGCCCAACAACAGCTCGGCCAAGCTCTGGTCATTGGTTCCCGGGAAGGCGGTCGACCTCACCGGTTCCAAGTCATGGGTTATGTTGAGGGCGCGTACGTCAATGTCATTGCTGAATCGGTGCTTGTACAATTGCTGCAAACACGGCAGAACCGCAGGCTGCGTATCTGAAAAGAGAAAAGCCACAATCACTAATCTGCCATTGTAAGTTGAAAGTTACTCTGTAAGTAGTGAATGACCATAAGAACAAGAGAGTAGGAGGACAAAGTCGACCGAGAAGCATCGTTGATACCTTGACGCTTCGCCCACTCCTTAACAATTAGCACCAAAGGTCTGACACGCCAATCCCCTGCAATACAAATCACTGCTTTGCACATAGTGCTAACAAAGTACGTAGATTACTACCGGTACCTCAGAGCAGCAAGAGAAACGTTAGAACAAAGAAGACCTTAGAACTTACACTTTGAATAGAAGAAGAGCAAATGAGTGTTTCTAATGGCTACTGAATTGTTCACGTTCAGATCGACTACGATGTCTTCGTAGGGTGGACCGAACTGCACGCGCAAAATCGGAACCTTGGCCAAGATCAGTTGCTGACTGCGTACAACTTCTACAAAAAAAAGGTTAGTTGCTTGCAACAGCTTACGGTCAAAACACTAAACCTTGCAATCCTTCGAGAGCGACAGAAAGTTTCTTCAAATTTTGCACTGCCAAAATTCGTTGCTCCATCTAGTAAATCGCAGATTGAAGAGATCGTCGTCAGGAGGCAGTGTGAGTAATAGAACTTACATCGCCCGGCCTGATCATAAGGCAGATATCCATATCGCTACAATTCGTCCCAAAGCCATTCATCGACGATCCCACTACATACACTCCACAAGCTAGACAGCTCTACCTCACCAAACTATAGTCAGAGTGCAAGTTTATAGAATTACAAGGAAATATTTTCCAAATTCTTTTGTAGAGCTTATCGCGAAGCTCAATCTTGCGAAAAAACAGCAAGTCCGGCTGGCGATTGCGGATAAAGTGACGCAGAATTTCTTTAGTTAACTAAACCAATCATCGTACAAGGAAAGGAACCACGTCAACTTGGCAAACCTGAGCCATTTGCGGATTCACGTCGCTAGCACCTGCATCTTCTTGACCCTTTTCCTCGAGCTGATGCAACTTGAGCAGTTGACTGAAGAGTGCCTTTGCCAGCGGTTGATGCTCGGCCCCCATCGCTCTAAACACTCAAACAATTAGCAATTTCAACATAGATCGCAATACCCCTTGTCGGCAGTTTAGTTTTCCAAACAATCAATCAGAGCAAGATATAGCAAGCCAACATAGCTACCGCAGTAATTGAAGCCTACTCTATTTCTGTTTCGACACGAGTACGAACAATACCAAAAACACCAACTAAATTTTTTTGTTTCCATTAAGATTACTGGTGTGCAACATCAGAAAAGCAGTCACTTATGAAGAAATCCAATGCGATATATGGCGTAACAACGGCATTTATGAGGCAGCATGTGTAAAACATTGGGCGCCCTGGTTGAACTTTTGCTTAACTGAGAAACAGCAGGAGGTAGAGTGGACGAAAGCTAGTTTTTAATGCAATATTTAGACTCACTCTACTAAAACAGGGTTCGTGCGGCTATTGCATGACAAAATTCGCTGGCCTTTCCCTGACCAAAGTCAAAATTTCCTGACCAACGAGGATGAGGAAATTCGAACCAGCGTGAAAATTTTTTGAAATATTGGCGTCGAAAAAACGCGTTTAACGGTACTTGTTAGAGTAAATTTCTAGTTTAATAGTAATAGAAAGTCAGAAGTCCAATTTTCAAGAGAGTGGTTCGCAAAGTTCTGACCACTTACAGCGAGATGTTTCTACTGCTATCAATTTTTTCCCTGACTAGACATAAAATTCCCTGACTTTCCAGGTCCCGCACGAAACCTGTAAAAATAGTCAAAACCAATGAACGCAACTCACAGATCGGAAATAGTCGAAAGCATCGTCTGCTGCATGTGCATCGATCACTCCAATTTTCAAATATTTTTGGAGGCACTTCGCGGAGCGCTGAGGAGTCCACAATACAAAATCTCTAAAACAAAATTGCAGCTTATATGCACTAGCACGATGCAGTTAGCATCGAAAAATCGAAGTTTCTTGGTCCACCCCTACCGGCGCCAGTAGGTCCTCAGCGGCACGTTACCGGAGGGCGTAATTAAATGTCATTAGTAGGGATGGGACCGGTATAAAAATACCGTATACCGCATACCATTTTCGATACCGTATAATACCGTATAGTTTGCTGCAAACGCTAGAAAACACGTAGTTACGATAGTATATGGACAGCTCGCAAAGTTCTGGTCAAAAACAAAAGTTTTATTTTTGTGGTCGGTCTGTATAGTGAAAAAAGACGGCTATTTTGATTCTGACCTGTTGTGCTGTACGTGCGCGTGCCCATACTAACTGCAGTGAACCGCGACTCCGTACCGCGGATGGGGGTGTAGTGTCCTACAATTGTATCGTATGTCGAAATCGAAAAAGAATAAAAAAAGAATTCTTTTTGTCGTCTAAAAAAAGAAAAATGTAGTCATGCCGAAAGGAAAAACAAGTCGTATTTGGTGGTATTTCACGGAAAAAGGAACCGAGAAGGCGCAGTGTGACCTTTGTGACGATGTAGTTTCAAGAGGAAGTAAACGGTGTACCGGAGCTCTGCTGAACCACCTCAAAAGCAAAAAAATGGCAAAACGGGCTTCGAAAAACACCGATTTCTCTTAAATATCAGCAGTGAAAACGCCAAATTCGGTTTCCAAAGGCTTTTCAAGCGAATTTTAGGCTAAAAGTTAGTGATTTCTAAGCCAGTTCCGTTAGCCAGCCTGTCTCGGAGATGAGGGGATTTTGGCTTTTCCGGCTAGGGGGTAACCCCCTTGTACACGTATGGGTTGGACATACCTGCTTTACTTGATGTTGGTGAAATGCTAAGCAAAATTTGGTTTTTGATTGTATTCGAAAGTGAAATTGCAGGTTTTTCTCCATTTTGCAAGTAATACACATTTTCCATTTTTATGAAAGCAAAAAATCTGCCTTAAAGGTAGATTTGATGGCTTTTTCTAACCGATACTTTGGCTTGCATAACCTGAAAACAGTACTGCGACCTTTGAAGGAGCGAAAATGACATGAATTTACTCTTAAAATCTAGCTGATTTAGTTGTGACAACTATACGGTATTATACGGTATTATACGGTATAAAAAATACCGTATACCGTATAATACCGTATAGCCAAAAATACCGTATAATACCGTATACCGGTCCCATCCCTAGTCATTAGAGGTGTGCCTTTGCTGATTGGGCGACTCTGGCTCTCTTAACTTAAACTGCACTGACGCATACATGTAACAGGTTATCCGCCGATGGGGAGCCGAAGTGGTTGTCTGGCGCCGGCCGCGGGGTTTGAACCCAAACTCTGGGTACTGAAATACATAGCTATTTTGGGCTAAAAATCGCAAAAAACTGCTAATTTGGGCAGCTAAAAGTGCTGTTTTATAAGCGATTTTTACAATTTTAGTATATGAAATTCTAAAAACCTCAAAATGCCCTCCGGAGCGTGTCCTGTACTGATGCGTCCCCCTAGGCAGATATGGGCTAGCATTTCGGCTGAGGGGGTAGAATTTTCAATTCCTCCGGGGGCTGCGGGGGTAGGAGCGCCTGAGGGGGCTGAGGGGGTGGTGCGCTAAAAAGTCCGATTTATGGCTGAAATCAAGGGCTTTTGGTTTATTTTTCATTAAAATATGTTAAAATAAGCTATTCTGAGCTCATTTACCTAATCCAAGCATATTTTTATCATAATTTTCTACACAAAATTCTTCCAAAATATTCCTGAGGGGGTAGCGGCCGGCTGTGGGAGTAGGTCAACTGAGGGGGACCAACCCCTCAGACCCCCCCATGTCTGCCCCTTAGGGGTATTTTTAGATTTGGAAAACAGGCCCTCCGGAGCGCGCCTATACTGATGCGTCCCACTAGGGGTACTTTTATATTTGGAAAACATGCCCTCCGGAGCGTGCCTATACTGATGCGTCCTACTAGGGGTACTTTTATATTTGGAAAACATGCCCTCCGGAGCGCGCCTATACTGATGCGTCCCACTAGGGGTACTTTTATTAGGGACCGGCACGCGAAAATTCAAAATGCTCCTAGGCGAAATTCAGCTTCAGAATTGAAAAGAGCACAATTTATGCAGTCTAACAAAACAAACCGGAACGGAATTGGTTGGATAATAAGCGAGTTATGACCGTTTAACTGCGTCACCCAGCGTGCCACCTTTTCTTCCTAGAAAGTTGACCGCAGTGTGCATACCGATGACCGATGTACTTTATCAGACTGTCACTCGAAAACCCCTGCGCCGATTTTGATGGGACCGGTGTCATTCTAATCGCAATGCCATTTTCTTTTACATTTTTTATATACCAAGACTGTAGGACTGCGTCTACCACCTTTATATACCGAACAAACACCTTGGTAGCTCGAACTGAATAGTAGAGTGTGAACTGGTATTCCTGTGTTTTCCAGGTACATTTGTATATGTAACAGCGGGGCTGGGGTTCTGCTCCCGATAGGGGAGCACCCCCCCATCAAAACGATCTTTTCCACTCTCCCTCTCCGATGTTTCTGGCACAATTCTTTTACAGTTTCACACAAGGATGAGCTGCTACAATACATGTAACTCCCCACCCGAAATATTCCAGACCCCTCGGATTGGCCCCCCTACTTCCTCCGATTTGTACTTTGGTGAGAAATTCCGGATCAGGTGTAGCGCGGGGGAATCAGGAACCGATCCCAAACAAAAATTAATGTTTTTAATCATAATTAATTATAAATTAACTTGATTTATCGATAAATATCGATTATCGATTATTTTTGGAAACATTCCAAAATCGCCCAAAATGGTCGTGTTGTATATCATTTGAAAGCCCTTCGCCTGGCGAGTCTAATGATCGCTACATCAACATAGGGCAAGCCCCGGGGGCCTGTTTTGCCAAATATATAAGTACCCCTAGAGGCGCATCAGTATAGGCAGGCTCCGAAGGGCCCTCGTCGGCCAATACCCCCTCGGCCGGCCAAACCCCTCCCTCCCCCACCCACCCCCCTCCCGGAGGGAGGAAATTTTCGCTTATTTAAGGCAAAATAGGCGTTTTTTGGCCTTTTTTCGGGGGGACCCCCATACATGTAACAGGTCATCCGCCGATGGGGGGAGGGGGGGTTGGGGGGGGTCTGGCGCCGGCCGGGGGGGGTCTGAGCCAAAATTTTGGGGGAGGGGGGTGGGCACTAAAAAAACGCTCAAAAATCGAAAAAATCGCAATTTTTTGGCTAAAAATTGCCAAAAATCGCTAATTTGGGCTGAAATACAGCTAAAAAGTGCTGTTTTGCAGGCGATTTTGGCAATTTTTGTGTGTGAAATTGTAAAAAATTGCAAAAATTTGCTCGAAAATTTACTTGCCAGAAAAGTCGGAGGGGGGGTCGGTGAAATCGTCTCGGGGGGGGGGGCCCCATCCGGGGGGAGGCCTATTTCGGGTGGGGGGCAGACCCCCCCCAGACCCCCCCTGTTACATGTATGGGGACCCCCACCCGAGGTTTCCAACCCCCCAACCCCCCTCCGGATTTTTCCGGCCCATCTATGCCTAGGGGTATTTTTATATTTGGAAAACAAGCCCTCAGGAGCGTGCCCTGTACTGATGCGTGTCTAGGGTATTTTTATATTTGGAAAACAGGGCCTCCGGGAGCGTGCCCAATACCGATGCGTCCCCTAGGGGTATTTATATGTTTTTAAAACAGGCCCTCCGGAGCATGCCTATACTGATGCGTCCCTCCAGGGGTATTTTTATATTTGGAAAACAGGCATACATGGGCCGGAAAAATCCGGAGGGGGTATGGGGGGTCCAAAAAAGGCCAAAAAACTCCTATTTTGCCTTAAATATGCGAAAATTTTCTCCGTCTGGGAGGGGGGTGGGAAGGGGGTATGGTCGGCCGAGGGGGAAGGGTATACCCCCTTACCCCCCGGCCCATGGATGCCCTAGGGGTATGCATCAGTACAGGACACGCTCCTGAGGGCTTGTTTTCCAAATATAAAAATACCCCTAGGGGTATGCTACTGTTGTTTGGTATTGGATTTTCCGTTTGTGTATGTGTATGTGTATACACATTTACCTTCAAATGTGTATGGTAATTTGTGTATACACATTCAACAAAACAATGTGTATTTTTGTGTATATTTGTGTATGTGTATTGTACTGAAAATGCAAATTTTTTAGCAGATTTTTAGTCATAAATGCTAGGAAAATCAAATCTCTCAATGTCTGCTGCTTGAAACCTTAGATAGCTTTGAAATCGAGTTAGTTAGCCCATTTTAAGGCTTCATGAAGATTTCTACTGTTTAATACTGCAGCAAAAACATCGAAATTTTACGATTCTGCTCGAAATTTTATCTACTTTTGCTGATCAAATACACATACACAAAAATACACATTTTGAGTACTGTTTGTGTATGGTAATGTGTATCAGAATTTTCAATGTGTACAGTATGTGTATGTGTATGTGTATACACATTGAAAAAACAATGTGTATTTTTGTGTATGGTAAATGTGTATGTGTATACACAAACAACAGTAGGGTATGCATCAGTATAGCGCACGTTCCGGAGTTGTATAGTCATAAGAAAGTTAATTAATTAATATCTAGTCCATTTCTGACCTTCCTGGATTCCCCCCCCCCCAGCTACACCTAACCCTATCCGACTTTCGTTCGTTACTGGATTACCTTCCGTGCCTGTTTGCGTTGGAATATGCAGCTCAAATTTGGGCAAAAAATATCTTTAACACTTATGAATAAACTCTGAAAATTTGAAGGAATTCCACTGACATATAAATGAAAACGAATTATATGAAGTTAACTCGAATAAGCGATTACAGGTTTTTCCGCTTTTGTACCATATTCATTGACTACACACGTTAAGCCTGAGCAGGATTCACCTTATATTGATTAGCAGAGACGCAAAACTACTAAAGGATTGTCAAGAAGCAAAATATAAACTATTGGCTTTGGGCTGCTCAGGATCACCAATACGTTCGTATTCGTACCCTCTAATTTTAACGACCTCATCAACTTTAACTCAATTTCCGGGATCTTTTACGAACCTAGGACGCCAAATCTGAGTGATTTTAGTAAGAGCAACACCCAAACTAACATTTAAGCGGGCGCACCTTTTTTATTTGTTCTTTGTTTAAGAGCAAACTTTTGTTTTCTGAAAAAATACCGATTCTGCCTATGCTTAACCATGTAAAATTTCAATCTGATTTCCGGGATCTTTGGCTGCATCGATGCCGAAAAAAAATGGCTCAAACGAAAGATGATCAATGCCTCTTTAATACCGTCGGGCGCACCTTTTGAGATCATAAACTTTTTTTTACACTGACGCTGTTTTTCCACTTATTTTAGCCGAAAACAACCGCAGCTTAGCGTATAGCAACGTGATTTGGGTGAATAGTTATGTTAAAATAATCAAAACAAAAAACCATAAAAAAAGAACGCGCTTTTCTAGCCGCATTTTTTAAAAAAACATGATTTTGATCCCCGCGACACCAGTGTGGTGAAAACGTGCGAAGAAAATTAGGCACGCGGAGCGGCGCAAAATTGGCCACCGTTGCCGGTCCCTACTTTTATATTTGGAAAACATGCCCTCCGGAGGGTGCCTATACTGATGCGTCTCTAGAGGTACTTAAACTTTTATATTTGGCAAAACAGGCCCCCCAGGGCGCGCCCCATGCCGATATAGTGATCGATAGATTCGTCAGGCGAAGGGCTTTCAAATCATATAGTATGACATGACCATTTTGGACGATTTTGAAATGTTGGAATTTTGCCAAAAAAATAAGCGATAATCGATATTTATCGATAAAACTTGTTAATTTATAATAATTATGATCATTAAAAACATTAATTTCTGTTTGGGATCGGTTCCTGATCCCACCCAGCTACACCTGATCCATTAAAACCTACCTAGCTAGCAATAGATTTTTACAATAGAATAAGTTTCGAGCGAAAACTAGGAAATAGGAAAAGAAACCTTGTTTGTGCTCCGTCTAAAGGTTTGGTGGTATTGAGACTTGGGCTCGCCGCTCCTTCTTTCCTTGCTACTGAGGTAAACTAGAGCAGTAAGCAGTCGAGGCGGCGAGCTAACAGCAGCTCCGAGCCGAGTCGAGTCAAAAACAAAAAACGCACCCAACCGACCAGCCACAGCGCCCTCCCTGGCTGCGAAGTAGCAGCCGGTCAAAGCCGCGGCACAAAGTGTGAAGTTTCAACGTTGCAAGCTATAGGTATGGGCAACCATTTTAATAATTCACGCTACGACAACGAAAATCCGCTAAAAGGGCCGAATTGCATGACCGGATATGACAATTCAGGCAAAAAACGGCATTCGATTTTATTAAAAATTAGAAAAATGCGATTTAATAACAGCCTCCTGCGAAGGACTTTTCTATGACGCAGTTGGTACCATTTTTAGTTATGGGCAATATATTTGAATAACTCGCGCTACAAGAAAAAGTTTATGCTAAAAAGGCGATAGCATGACCGGATGGCGTGGATGCGATAAATTACGCAAAAATCTGCAGCTGCACTTGATTTCATGAAGAATTAGAGAAAAAAAATTCGGGTTTAATTAAACAGTTTGTTGTGAGAGCCGCGCAGTTTAGTATTTAGAATTTGGTCGCAAATTTGAACGGGGACTGATTTTCTGTGGCGCGATTTACGAAGGTGCGTGCGTGCAACCCACTTGATTGTTTAAAATCTACTAAAAAAGATAGAAGGCTGTAAATATCCGTAACACAGCTAAATTAATGCGAAAAAGTACGATTGCAAGCGTTGCATAAAATTAAACACTGAAATGGCAAAAAAATAAGGGCTGCAAAAACTTCAACACCGTTTGTGGGGTTAAAGACAAACAGCAGAGAGCCAATTCTTGTATCATCCGAAAGCCCTGAAGTCTACTGTACTCAGAACCGATTGAAATCCTTTCGCCAAATTCGTCGTTTTTTCACAACAATCAGGAACAAAAACAACAATCCGATTTTCAGTAGTTAAGAAAGAATTTGTGGGGACCGCGTCAAACTGCGCTAAGAAAAAGAGTGGTGCTATATAGGTAACAAGTTACGCTGATTTCAAATCCGATTGAAATCAATTTGAATCAACTCTCCTTTCAACAGAAAATGGACGTTGAAAAACGACGAATTCAGTTTTCGAGAGAAAAATGCCCTTTAACGGCTGAATTATGCTCAGAATTAGAGTGCGAACTGGTATTGGGTATTGGGTATTGGGTGTATTGGGGTGTTTTCCAGGTATTGGGTATTGGGTATTGGGTATTGGGGTTTTTACACGACTGAATTATGAAGTATGTACCAAAACTGCTAATTTCTGCTAAGTTTACGCCTAAAACGGCTTCTAAATGCTTTCTGAAAGGCTAATTTTTCAAAATTTTCTTGCCCTGCTTGGGCAGCGGCCCAACCAGCCTCTTAAAAATTTTAATTGCAGTGCCAGAAATCTTGTGTACACAACTAGAATGTACCTGTCCACTGAAATGAATTTTTTCCCCCAGCTACGCAACTATTGGGTATTGGGTATTGGGTATTGGGGTATTGGGGGTCTCAGGTATTGGTATTGGGTATTGGGTATTGGGGTATTGGGTTTTTTAGGTATTGTTCGCACTCTACTCAGAATGTATCTTATTCGATAGCTCATACTCTGTTTCATATATACATCACTTCCTCCCATCAATAACCGAACACAAAAAAGAATTTGCGCTTGAAGTTGCGAAAACCGTTTTCGGATCCATTTTGGCATTTTTGTATTTTCTAAACGGCGCAGCCGGACGTACCTTGCCCATCCCTAAGCTTGCCTGCATGGTCAGACTGTAATGCGTGGTGCGCCGCTGGGCAATAACTTTATTTATCAAGACTTATTGTTTGCAGATTTCGCGCACAACACGTAGATGCATGCAGCATGGCGGTGATTTGAATTTGCCGCCCCACTTTTTGCCGTGGATTTGGCCGTAGCTATTTTGCAGCCAGGAAAGGCGCTGTGGCCGGTCGCTTACAAAACGCACAGCACAAAAGCAAGAAAAATGTGACAATATGGAATCCGACCACCGCCCAGTAGATTCGGACGATTATGGAAAACCTTCCTTCAGTCGGAAAACTGCCTTTAAAGGCTTCTCTTCCAAAGCCTAATCCTGAGTAGAGATGTATGAGTAGATGATGCATCTGGTTTACTGTAGACCAATTGAAGGGCGCGCCAGATTGCATTATGTCTTTCCGGCTTTGCTTTTGTCCTATTCTTAATATTTGCATCTTAACATTACGTAACATCTGCATTATGAGCTACGTGCACGGGCACCTTTTATCCGGCCCGACGAGCCACTCAGGTGAGGCATGCTCGGACCGCTATGCCCGCCGGGCATTAAAATCGGGCCCGGCCCGGGTTACCTAAAAATGGTACCCGGCCCTGTCCGGTCCGTTAATTTTGCTTTCTCTTACTAAATTTTTGAAAATTTGGTATGAATTTTTAAATTAAAAGTTAAAATTTAATGTTAAGCTTTGGAAATTGGCATTTTGAAACAGCAAAATGTCGTGTATTTCTATTTTCTGCTTACTTTTAGTTTTAGAGTCAATATCTCTCATCTGAGTCAACCGAGTCTGGGTATCCAGACCCTAAAATTGAAACTTTAGCCCAGACAGCTGTAATTTGCTGCACTTGCTTATGTTCGAACGGCACCATGCACTCTCAATTTTTACAATGATTTTCGCCTACACTGAAAGTAAAAATCAGCAGATTTGAACCGGCTGTGCTAGTCCGTTGTCCTTTGCAGAGGTTAAAGTTGTATTGTATTGAGTTGTGCTTGACTGTATCAGAAAGAAAGGTGGTAGTTTCGGGTGAGTGTGTGTTACTCTGGAACGGAATAGCTGTGAGATTTTATCGATCAAGAGCATCAGTATTGAGCAAGAACAAGTAGAGTATAGTAGAGACAAGTAGAGAGCGCGGTTACTTCTTTTCAAAAACTTGGTTGTCTATGCCCGCCAGAGTTTGATACGCAGGGTCGTGTGGATTTTTCATGTCACCTTTCTTGGGCGCCGCGTCTTTCTTCTCCTCGAAAACTTTGTTGTCAATTCCTGCAAGCGTCTGGTACTGAGGGTCGTGCGCATCCTTGAAACCTCCCGCCTTGGCTCCGCCTCCTCCACCGCCTCCTCCTCCACCGCCTTTGCCCGCCTCGAAAACTTTGTTGTCGATTCCGGCAAGAGTCTGGTACTGCGGGTCATGAGCGTCTTTGAAGTTAGGCGGTCTCTGGCCTCCTCCACCTCCTCCTCCAGCTGCTGCTGCGGCGGCTTGCTGTTCTGGACCGAAGGCCTTATTTGCATCTACTCCTGCCAATGTCTGGTAGTTGGGGTCGTAAGCGTCTTTGAATCCTTTGTTCTGCGGCGCCTGACCGGGTCCACCTGCTGCCTCTCCCGGCGCTCCTCCCGCTGGCTTGTCGCCCGACGGCTGCTGTTTAGACTGGCTCTCTCCCTCTCCTTCTTCTTCCGACTCCCTCTCCTTCTTCTTCTTCTTTGCACACGCCAGAACGCTCACAATCAATGCCGTTACGAACGATACACAGGTCAACGTCGCTCCGGGAATATATACGTCGTGTAATACCGATTGCAACATCTCACAACTCACTACAAACTGTGCCACACAACACCCGTCGCCCTCTTTATAGCCTCTACAGTACGCTAATTCTTTCAACTTTATCAACACGAATATAAGGTTGTTAGAAAAAACAGTCCAACCAATCACTTGGCCAGACAGAAAATGGTAGGCTTGACCGGCTACTCACCCACCATAAGCGTGTTCAAGGATAACCCAGTTACATAACTGTTCCGCAAATAATTACCCCACCCTAGAGAAAGCAAACCTTGTTTAAAAGAACCAACAGTACGTTTAGTTACAACATGTTCAGGGAGGTCGTTCCAAATCGAAACAACACGGTTAGCAAACTAATACTTTGCGTGCATCTGTACGCGAAAATTGAACATATAGCTTAAGACCTGGAGTACTTTGAACCCTAGCAAACTGAAAGAAACTGTCAAAAGGAACATCTGTCAAAAAGAACCATAAATAATCTTGTAGACCATAACCAGATGACACCAAATTAGAAAGATCACACCGAAACGTACGTACGTACTTAGTGTACCTGACAGTTTTGTCGACTATCTGTTAACAAAACAGTAGTACCAATAATGTAGTACTGAAGTGCGGAAAGCAGCGTTGTATACTGTAATATCATTAAAGTTGCTGTTGTATTGAGCTGGTTTCATTTCGTTTTGTTACTGGTTTGTTTGACTGAGAAAGGGCAATGTCGAATCAAATAAATCAACCCAAGTCACTAATCAAAGATCAGACAACACAAGCTAGCCAAAAGACCCAACCATCAAGCGGAGTCGGAGTGGATCAATCGATAAATCAGCCAGGTCAGCAGCCAACACGAGCGCTGGCTGAAGACTACGCCACGTGCAAACGGCAGTACTTGGGCGCAGAATTACGCGAAGTGGACTTGATCGATATAATGGAACAAAGAGAAAAGGAACGACTGCAAAAGCTCTTGGAAGAAGAAGTCCACTTGTTTAAACAACAACCGAGGGAGCAGGAACGTGATGATTGCGCCGAGCCTGATACGCGTACAAGTTTAATCTTAGATGAACGACCAGCTACTGCAGACCAAGAGATAACCTGGTTGGAAGATGAACAACGACTGAGCACCAGGAAGGACCTGCCGCCCAGAAAAGCAGAGCGCGCCGCAACGCCTGACACGTCGACGGAGTACAGTGTGACTGAGTCCCCTTCGACTGAAAAGCGATCCCCTTTAGACAACAGCGACGAGTCGAAACCGCAAACGTTAGACGAGCTCTTAAATAAAAACAAGTCTTTACCCGCAACAAGCGGAGGGGATAAGAAAGCATTGGCTAAGCAGCAAGTATTTACACCTAAAGGACGGCAGGACAGTTTCCGGGCCACTAAAAGTTCACTGGACACAACGAGCCAGATCAAGTCCAAAATGGTAACACCCAAAAGCAGAAGTGCGAGAGGCAAACAGATCAAGCAGGTTCGAGGGTTCACACTTAAGGAGCCAAAGGAGAAACTTCCGAGCGGAGCCAAGTACATAGTAAGAGATGAGCCTAGCAGTGCACAGACCACACGACAGGAGATCATTGACTGCGACTATTTTCACGGCTTGATGCCGAAAGAACACTTGGGAGAGTTATTGGTCAGGAATGGCGACTATTTGATCAGGGAAACCGAACGTACTATCGAATCGAAGAAAGAAATGGCCATGATTTTGTCAATCCGCTGGAATAAAGAGGTCAAACACTTCTACGTCGGCACAACCGGCAAAGGTACGTATGTACTGTAGGTGTGGTGCATGCCTCTCTAATGGTGTGTTTGAGGTCTGGTTCATCTCGGCTTTCATTTGTTCGACTCGGTCATCGATCTGGTAGACTGGCATCGTCTGTCGGCGGTGCCAGTGAGCAGTGAGGGAATTCTACTGAAGAGTGCCATCAAGCGTCGTCCGTGGCAACTGCGCCATGACCAGGTGCGTTTGCTGAACAAATTGGGAGAGGGCGCCTTCGGAGAAGTCCGTCTTGGTGTGCTGATACAGAGAGGTCAGTCGGCGTGGATCAAAGTTGCCGTGAAGATTACGAACGCCACTCAGCAAAGCAGCATCGGCCGTTCGGAGAAAGCCAAGTTCTTGGGAGAATTCAACACAATGCGTCAGTTCGACCACGAGAACGTAGTCAAAGTGATTGGTGTGGCAGCGCTGCAGGAGCCCCTGATGATTGTGATGGAGTATATGCCAGGCGGTTCTTTGCGTCAATTTCTGCGTCAGTACCAGGTGCAAGTGAGACTGGACCATCGCATTGGCTTTAGCGTGCAAGCGGCCGCCGGTCTACGGTATCTGGAGAGCCACCAGTGTGTGCATAGAGACGTCGCCGCCAGAAACTGTCTGATGAGTTCTAAAGTGCGCATCAAAATTGCCGACTTCGGTCTCAGCGTCTTCGATAGATCGTTCCAAGAAAAGCTCGGCTCTAAGTTGCCCATTAAATGGCTGGCCCCAGAAACTCTGAGAACTGGTACCTATGCTCTTTCTTTCGCCTGTTTTCAACTATCAGACAGTCTGTGTTGCGACTACCGCTGTGAGGCTAATAGTAGAGTTCCGATGATACAACCATATCGATATCGAAAAGTCGATTTATCGACCCTTTTTACATTATCGATATTGATATCGCAATATTTGGCATCGATATTTTCGATATTTTTTGTGACAAGTAGGAACAAACAAAACTTACAACAAGCTTATTTCCCTGGAACAGTAAAAAACCAGTTTTTCCTGGACAACTCAGAAATCGATTGTATAGTCAAAACCTAACAGTGGCATGATAATTGATAGCTCTCAGAAATATCATAATATTTTTCTCTACTGCTGTTCAATTTTGAGATGTTACTGATCAAAGCAATTTGCATTAATATTCATATATCTCCAAAAGGAGTAATTATAGATTAAAACAAAGGCCATTTTTTAACTCAGCGGGTCAAAATAGGTCTGGCACACTACTGACTGACAAAAAGGTTCCCTTCAGAAATGCATTCATGCTGAACATTTATTTCAGGATTACGGTTTCTCACGGCATGTTTCTTAATGAAACTTCAGAGGTCCATAACTTGCGACTGAGTGGCCGTAGCGCAAAAAAATTATGATATTCTGAAAGGTTTACTCGCTTTTACTGCCTGCCAGCGCTCTCTTTTTTGAACGCACTTTAACTAGCCAATCACGCTATGGCTTAACAGAAGGCGCTTTAGCGGTTGCAAAAAACGTTTACTAACTAAAATAGGTACGTACAATGTAAGTTGCACTCGCACAGACATAGTTTTTCAGGAAAATTTTCGACAGAAACTGATGTGTGGAGCTACGGGGTGTTGCTTTGGGAGATAATGGCAGATGGCAAGGAGCCGTACCCCGGACTCAACAACTCACAAGTAAGAGAGCGACTGACAAAAAAGTTTTATCGCATGGTAGCGCCCAATGGAACACCACGATTAATTGCGCAGTTGATGGAAGCCTGCTGGGAGGAAAAACCGGACAAACGACCAAGATTTCAGAAAATTCAGAAGAAACTACTCAAATATTACAAAACACTATTATAGATTTAAGCAAGGTACTTACGTTCTATCGTGTATTGGTCTGTCAAATCTAAAGTTACTATGGCTGACCTTGAGATAACTACTACGTACATTGACATGACATTACATGAGCAGTAGCGCATGACGTCAGGCGGCCAAAACAAAAGTGACACAATTAGAGACTAAAGCTTGTAGCTCTCCTGTCCTAACAGATACATACGCTATAGTACAGGGTGATTCATATATCTCGGGGGGCTTCGCAAGCTCAGAACTTTTTTTTTGCGGACCGAATCGGCTGATTTTTTAATATGTTATGTGGGCACACTTCGCATTTTACTGTTTTAAATTTCAACAAATTGTGCGCATTACATCACTAGTTAAGCACTTCAACGTGACTGGCACTGTTTTCAACCACTTCCTGTAGTCGGCGGCGGGGTACTCCAAGCCAGTGTTTTCGACTCATTCTTTTTTTTATTTCTGCAACAGCATCTTTGATTCTGCACTCGATTGTTTCAAATTTCTGCTTGTATCATCTCGAAATGCCTGAAAACGGGCAATTCAACCGCAGACTGAAATTTCCAACATTGGCGCGCGATAGGCTTGTGCGGTTGAGTGTTGATAACATTTTTAAACCATAGCGGATTGACGTTTCAGTCAGTTTCCAACACAACCCGACATTTTAGCAGTGATGACGACTTTTTCGGTAAAGGAGCGTGTAAAATGTGCAGCATGGTTTGAGTGGACAAAAAGCATCCTGATGGTGCAGAGAAAGTTCCGTCTGGAATTTGGGAGAGAACGCGAGCCCCTAAGCGATCCAGCATCCGTCGGTGGCATGAATCGCTTGTGGAAGAGGGCAGTGTTCGTGACAAAGCTCGGAAAAGGTCTTTCCAGCAGATCGGAAGAAAATGTGGGCAGAGTGCTCGAACACTTTGCAAGAAGTACCGCAGCCGACAACAGGAAGTGGTTGGAAACAGTGGCGGTCACGTAGAAGTGCACAGCTAGTGATGTAGTGCGTGGAATTTGCTGAAATTTTAAACAGTAAAATGCGAAGTGTGTCCACAGATCATATTAAAAAATCAGCCGATTCGGTCCACAAACAAAAAAGTTGTGAGCTTGCGAATCCCCACGGGATATGTGATATCCTGTATCCGTCCCTGTATATTATCTTTATTTTCGCATTTTTGGCACTCCTTTTTTTGGCTTCGCTCGAATAAGCAGGAGCACTACAGTAGTCTTTGTCTCCGACTGAAAAAATCCTCGCTAATTACCTCATCGCACTCCGTTAACCTTCAGATTTGTTGGTCAAAAAAATCTATTATATACTGTACACCAGTGCCTTCTCTACTTCAGGTTTTTTGGATTTCGAATACACCTAAATCGTCCTTTCTTTCTAGCGTAGAAGCCTGTTTCAGGAAAATCCGAAACATTCAGTCTCAGATTTACCCAATTTCTTGCTTCTCTTTGCTTTGTTTTCACTAGATGCGCAGTTTACTGTTCAAAAATACATTATGGTTGAATTTTCTGCATTCAGCTCCTTGATTCACATTGCTTAGAGTCCCCTACAGCATCAGGATCATCAAGCTTATTTAGCCACTTTATTAGTAATTTTACTCAAAAGCAGAATTTCATTGCCTTAAAAATAACACACTTTTTGTAGTTTCTGGGGTAGGGGTTTTTCGAAAATGGTAGACAGAAGTAGGGGTTTCTATCTGAGAAGTAGGAGGGAGTGAGTTTGAAAAACCTGGCAACCCTTAAATGCCTACCGAAGCCGGCACAGTTGGTGTAGTGGTTTAGGCCACATAGCCACTGTGCGCGTGCTCGTGCGCTCATCCTCTCGGCGAGGGCAAAGAGTTGGTCGTCGGCACAAAACTCCACCCAGGCCACCGAAAGCTGATGACAGCGAGTTTGTAAAATGGGAACCGACTGGATCTGTCGTTGCACCAAAGCCGTTCCACAAAGCCTGCCGCGTTGGGGAAGAAGATCTACAATGTCAGAAGCTGTCTGAGAAACGAACTATGCTGGGAGCCAGCCCTCTGGTGTATGGGGCACCAGCGGCCATGGGGAGCTGACAGCATCATGACATGAACACGCCGGGCGCTCTCTTAGTGACCGGCCCGGCACCCAGCAGCATGGCTAGGAGTGGCTGGCAGTGAAAAAAGGGCAACGTCCCAGATGACGAATCACGGGGGCCGCGAAATGGACCACGAGTCTGATCGTAGGCCGTAAGGCCTCCTCACATCGAATGCGATCGGATGCCTACCGAATAGCTCGGGAGTCTGTGGTAGAGGTTCGTACGTAGTTCTAACAGGGTATAAGATTTGGACAAGCAAGCCTACCTACCTACTGTTTTGAAATTAATCAACTCTCACCTTCGTTGTTTCCGTACTACAAGGTTGGGGGATTGGGGCACAGAATCCGCTTTGGGTGGCTTTGCGCCGATTCGATATTTCCTTCCATACACGAACTATGCACCGCGCCGAGCGCCGATTTGATATTCCTTTTTTGGCGCGTATACAAATCGCCTCCCCAGATGGGGAGATCACTCGAATTTCAAATTTTGAACACAGACGACTGAATGTGGTATCAAACGACTGCTGACGATCTCCTGATTATTATTTTACACATCAAAATCTAATTACTGCATGCTATATCAAGTTCTACCCCAGATTATGCGTTTCGGCGTGTGGTCAAATCCGATAAACGGCCACAGTCGGAGTTGCGCCAATTAGTGTGAAATACCGTAATGCACTGTAAAACGTGCGCACCCAAATTGTAAATCTTTAACAAATATGACCACATCCGGTATCAAACAACTACTATTGACTTGTACATTATTGGTACATTATATTACTCCACAACCAATTACTGCATGCTATCTCAGATTACGCGCTCATTATATCACCTTACTTCATCGATTATCGGCCGATTTCCCCCGCAACCCCCACTTACTAAAACAATCGTAGCATTTGAGTCCGCCGACAGATATGTCTCCCCACCTGGATTTGGGTAGGTATGACGATTAGCTATCGATTAAGCATAAACATGACAATATTCGTCCAAGCCCAAGGACGGTGGCCCCTTTTGAACGAAAATCATCACTATGAAAAAAATAGAAAAAAGAAGTTTTCTCAGTCATCTTTTGAAAGATAGCTATCAATTTTACTATGTGAGTAGACCTACCTTAGATGCATATTTCGGCGCATTTACTTTCCGAGATCCTTGAACAACAAATTAAAAAAAATAAAAAGAATGAAAACGCGCGATTTCGACATCCCTAACTAAAACAATCGTAGCATTTGAGTCCGCCGACAGATATGTCTCCCCACGGGGATTTGGGTAGATATGACGATTAGCTATCGATTAAGCATAAACATGACAATAGTCGTCCAAGCCCAAGGACGGTGGCCCTCTTTAAACAAAAAAATGGCCAAAAATGTACACACTCAAAACACTAATCGGCGCAAGTAGTGATCTCCCTACCCCAGAAAAACGGAAAAGGTGAGGACGTACGGTACACAGAGGTACACCATGTTTTGCGGGTTTTCCAATGTCACAAATCGCTCCCCCGAAAGTAGGAAAGTTGGAAAATCGCAAGTTACACCATAAGAGAAGAGAAATAAGCAGTACTAAGGGAAAAATGAAGAAGATGAGCGCAACAACTCATGCTGGAAACGATTGCTTGTCGCAAAATTATTTCATTCACTAAGTCGAACTATAAAAAATCTTACTTTATGCAAGTCCCTGGCCAGTTAAAGCTGAAGAACCAGTATTCTGTAGCCTTGCACGGAAACTCCCTTGCCTTCCCATACCACAGTGCTACCCATTTATCTACTTGTCCTCACTGCCTTTCGGTGGCCTGACAACAAATCTAAATCTAAGCTAAAATAGATTCAGAGTCGCAGGTAGGGAGAAAGCTGCATCCAGTGCTATATATCAGCCTGTAAGTGAAGTTTACGAAATACGTGCATGCATAGTGCATGTAAGTGCTCAACTGCTGTTAGAATAGGCACTTGTTTGTGCAGCTAAAATTCGACAATCAGATGAGATAAACGCAGCAAAAGCACAGATGAAAACTCCGCAATCATTGTCATTCTTCTGTTGTGGAACTTTTGGAAAGACATATGAGTCTATTGTGACGGCGGGATCTCATCTCATACCGTTGCCGAATTGCCGGCGGCGTTACCGATATGGAAATTTTTTTTTGCATCCGGTGATGTTGGTTGGTTGTTCTTGTGCATGTTTTCCTAATTTCCAAATTGTCGGGAAGCATTTTCCATTTTTTTATATTTTCCATTTTCCAACTTCTTGGGGAGGCGATTTGTGCCCGCCCGTCCTTTTTTAATTTTCTAAAAAAAGAAAAGAAGTTCTTTCTTTTTAGCCTTTTATTTATCCTTACTGGATAGAGTAGCTTTTAGGGTAAACATCGGTTTTATCGGTCCCTCAGCGGCCGGCTCAGTAGGCACATGGTCTGACCTTAACGCGCGCGGGCGACGGCCGCCGGCTGACCAGGCCATGGCAGGGCTGAGATTAGAGCGGACGATTACAATACATTGCGGTCGGTCGGCGCTAACACAATAGGTTTCTTTACTTTCTTTCAAGTTTTCTTGCGACCCGTGTTTTGGACATCTCCAGACAACACCGCCGAGTTTAATGCTGGCGTCTTTGACTAGTGACATGTTCTTCTGGCACAGAACACTTTTGAGGACCGGCAGAGATTAGTTGATATTGAGGGCAAAACTCAATCAAACCTTTCTCTACTGTGCCAAACTGCCGAATATGTTGAAAGAAAGGAGCAGAGATAATCACCCAACAGTGGATTGGTGGAGTGACTGACCGTTCCGATCCATTTATACTTGAGGTCAGCGAAAACCCGCAAGCTATTTTTCTGAACTAATTATTGTCTAAGTACAAGAAAGAAAAAAGAAAACAAGAAAGCCTTCCGCATTGGTGGGGCAAACTGCAATGCGTTGATTGTAATCGGCCGCTCTAAGCTGCCCTAGCCTGATCAGCCGCCGAGTTGGATAGGATGGCCTTTCGACCCTTGTGTTTTGGATATCTCCATACAACACCATCGAGTTTGAAGCTTGCATCTTTGACAAGTGACATGCTCCTTTGGGTTCTGGCACAGAACAGAACACTTTGGAGAACCGGTACAGATCAGTTGATGTTGCCGGCAAAACTCAGTCGCTTTCTCTCCTGTGTAAAACTGCCGAATATGTTGAAGCAAAGGGGCTTACATAGTCAAGCAAAGGTGGGTTGGAGTGACCGTTCCGATAGGAGCTAATTGTTGCTTCAAGTACCCAAACGTGGTTACCGGAAACCCGCAAGATATTTTCTGAGCTAACTGTTGTCTTACGTATCCCAAGGATGCCGAAAACAACAAAGCCTGCAGGATTAATGCGGCAATGTAATGTATTGTAACCGGCCGTTCTAATCTCGGCGCTGGCCTGGTCGGCCGGCCGCTCGCGCGCGCGCGCGCTAAGGTCAGAGCATGTGCCTAATGCGCCGGCCGCTGAGGGACCGACAAAACCGATGTTTACCGCTTTTAGTTTTTCCAAGTCTGAACGTGGACCAAAGCAGGGAAGTACGTAGGCTACGTACCTACCGACCGACGTAGCACTGGGAGAAGTTAGTAATGGAAGATTAATCAAAATAGAACTCCACCATCCGGTCAGCGAACTGTGCTTGCATTGGCAAAACGGTTTTTTGTAGAAACTTTAGAGTAGATGGACGGACCTAATTTTGGTCGGAAAACCGACTTTTCCCTTCTCACTCTCTATAACGCTGGCGTGTAAAAAATACCGTTTCACCAAAAAGTGTCTGAATGAATTCATTTCATTTCTATGTAACTTGGCATTAGCAAAATACATAGTACAGGCTCTCCCAAAAGGAATGACAACATTTCTTTTTGCTGTCATTTTCGCAAATGTTAACCAAATCGTCTGAAATTTGGAACATAAGTGCCAAAATGGTTGCTATTTTATTTGTTAAAGTTTGGTGCATCAGGAATATGATCCAATCCTGAGAAATTCAATAATGTATGAAATTGAGAAATTTCAATTGAATATACAGGGTGTGCCAAAAAAAAACAACCCAGCAGAGTTTTTGCTGTAGCAACCGCAAATCTCAACCGATTTGAATGAATCCTTCTTTAAATGAAAGATAAATTAATTCTTGAAAGATTGATGTAACGTTTATTAAGATAGCCTGCTTAGTTCCTGAGATATTTGCCCTCAAAGTCGAAACAGAGATTTTGGCAGTGAACAAGAGTGATAAACACAACCCAGCAGATTGTTTACTTTTGCAACCATGAATCTTAACCGATTTGAATGAATCCTTTTTTGAATGAAAGATTGATAAATTCTTCAAAAATTGGTGCAATTTTTATTGAGATTCACTGCTTAGTTCTTGAGATATTTGCCCTCAAAGTCAGAAACAGATTTTGGCAAAGAACAAGAGCGATTCCGTTGCACTTCATACTAAAGCAGATTCCTACTGCTGGGGGCTAATGACACTTTACTGTTGAAGTGAACCGAGTTTATGTGTCACCAGTAAAGCCTCCAATAGCCCTCAGCAGTAGCAGGAATCCGTTTTATTACGAAGTGCAGCGGAAAAATAAAAATTCCCTCTTGTTCACTGCCAAAATCACAGTTTTGATTTTGAGAGTGAATATCTCAGGAACTAAGCAGAGTACATTAATAAACGTTACATCAATCTTTCAAGAATTTATTTATCTTTCATTTAAAAAAGGATTCATTCAAATCGGTTGAGATTTGCGGTTGCTACAGCGAAAAATCTGCTGGGTTGTTTTTTTTTGGCACACCCTGTAGAAACAGTATCAATAACGGAAACTTTTCAACTTTAGACGCGCAATTCTGTCTGTCGCCCCAAACATGCTCAGAAATGTTTATGATGCCTATGTGAACAGCAGTGTATTGACTCAAACGGAGGTTATCTGGATGGTGTTCTTATTGCTTAGTTTTCAGATTTTGCACGTTCTTCATTTTGCTGCAGCAAAAACGCTACTTTTCTTTAGTTTCCAAATACTAGCGATATGGACTGATTAATGCCAGAACTTTTGGCCTACAAAATATCTGCGCATATATTCTAAATTTCATTAATTCCGACAAAAATTAAAGAAGATACAGCAAAAGGAAAAGTTTCCGTTTTTGATTCTGTTTCTACATTCAATTGAAATTTCTCAATTTTATATGACGCTAAAAGATCACTATTTTAAGCTGCCAAATAGCGTTTTAGAGATAAAAACAAGCAAAAAATGACAAAAAGGGCTTACAAAAACACCGATTTCTTTGAAATATCAGCAGCGGAAACGCCGAATTCGGTTCCCAAGGGCTTTTCAAGCTAATTTTAGGCTAAAAATTAGTGATTTCTGAGCCAGTTTGTTAGTACTGGGAGCCACTACTAGTACTTGTAATTTTGGGTCGGAGGTGAGGTGGTTTGGCCTTTTCAGCTAGCGGGTAACCCCCCAAACCCCCTAGTACATGTAAGGTTTTAATGCTGGCGAGAGACACTTTTTGTTTATTTGTTATGTTCAATGTCCCTCTTTGCAGACATGGGCAAAGGGGGGATCCGATCCGATCCGATATATTGGGGGGGGGGGCTGTGCGGCCCTATGATCAGACCAACATGTCCATTTCATTTCCCCATATCATCTCTCTTCATTTCGGATACTATCACCAACGCAAGGCTCAACCAGCCTTGGGGGATATCTAGCGGTTAGGTATACCCGAGGCTTTAATCAACCTCAGGAGGTCCCTAACGGTTACATCGCTCAGGTCCTGGGTGGTAAGATATCTACTGCCCAGAATAGCTTGTCTACGTCCAGCCAATGCATCACATTCTGTGACCAAATGTTCAGGCGTTTCCTCCTCCTCTAAGCAAAATGAGCATGTTGGATCATCCACCAAGCCCATGATGCTGAGATGTCTATTAAGGTTACTACTGTGTCCAGTTAACCAACCGATCACCAGTTTCAGTTCCCTTCTACTAAGACTAAGTAATTATCTGGTCACCACCAATCTGGGTCCCAGAATGAACTGCGGATTGGGTACAACTCGTCGAATCCAACTAGTCGAAAATCAACTGGTCGACTACATTTCGTCGACTAACAACTCGTCGATTGATCAACTGGGCGAATGGTCAACTGGTCGAACGTGTTTTCGTCGAATTACAACTGGTCGAACAAAAAATATGTATGCCTTTATGTTTCTTTGTTTTGCAGCCTTGTCAGTTCGGTCTGCTCGCTTGAATAGCCTGTGGACATGAGAGAACTCTAAACAAATCTGACCAAGTGTGGAATACTTTAGCTTGTGTGCGTATGGTCGACCAAATTAGGACTTAACGAGGCCGACCTAAAGCTGTTTACTGGCCGATTCTTTTTACCGGCGGGTTCCCAGTTCCGACTTATGTAACAACATAGCACTATCATTTATACAGGCCACTCTGGTACAACACACAACAACTTACGTAATAATGCTCAATGTGTAGGCTTAGGCTTGTGTAGGTTCAAGGTTAGGCTTAGGGTTCGTCTTGGGTTCAGGCTAAGGCTTAGGCTGTTTCAGGCTTAGGGTTCGACGTAGGCTTAGGATTAGACTTAGTGCTCAGGTTCTGGCTTAGGTTTAACAATTCTGATGCAGCAAAACGAGAAGTCGGCAGTGGGAAAAGTCGGTACTGGGCACAAACGGCTCAGGTGAGGCATGCCTGCCATGCTGGGCAGCAAAATCAGGCCGGACCCGGGGCCTAAAAGTGCTGTCTGGCCTGAATCTAGCCCGGCACCCAGCATTACGCACACAAACAAACGTATCCTACAGATATAATGACCAGGTCACATAGTTCTCTCATGTCCACAGGCTATACGTTGAGTTACAGTAGTTCGGCTGGTCAAACGGATAGTGGCCGTTAATTATCGCCCTCTAGATTTTGGCTGACCTGACAAGGCTGTACAAAGGCATAAATATTTTTTGATTCGACGAGTCGTGATTCGACAAAAAGACATTCGACCAGTTGAACATTCGACAAGCTGATCATTCGACGAGATGTTAGTCGACGAAATGTAGTCGACCAGTTGATTTTCGACCAGTTGGATTCGACAAGTTGATCGTATCCCGGGTCCCAGAATGAACTGCTTAGATTGCCTACAGTCGGTTCGTAGATCCCAGGCAGTTTGCAGCTGGTTCTTTGCCCAACTTCTTAAATCTGTCCTCACTTTCCTAACTGAGATGCCAAAGGCCGGTTCCGGCCCTATAAGTGGCAAGGCAACTCAGCAGCGAGCTAGTCGGTCAGCCTGATCATTTCCCTCCACTTCCGAGTGTCCAGGTACCCACATCAGCTGTAGCTTCTTACGAAGCGCCAGTCGTTGTAGTTCCCTAACACACTCTGCAACCAACTTAGAGTTGACGCCATACATGGGCCGGGGGGGTAAGGGGGGTATACCCCTCCCCCTCGGCCGGCCATACCCCCCCCCCCTCGGCCGGCCATACCCCCCCTCGGCCGTCCATACCACCCCCTCGGCCACCCACCCACCCACCCCTCCCGGAGGGAGGAAATTTTCGCTTATTTAAGGCAAAACAGGCGTTTTTTGGCCTTTTTTGGGGGGACCCCCCCCCCCCCCCCCCGAGGTCTCAACCCCCCACCCCCCCTCCGGATTTTTCCGGCCCATGTATGGTTGACGCGTGGAGATACTATTGCTCTTAGAGCTGCTTGACTATCTGAGCAAATACAGATCTTCTGCTCTAGACAGTTAACTAATCCAGGAGTCCTGGCGCAGTTCAGTATAGCATAGACCTCCGCCTGGAAAACTGTTGCATACTTCCCCAGGGGAAAGGAATCCTCTACCCCAGTCTCTGTATAAATATTCCTGCTCCCGAATTCTCTAAACCTGTTAGCCTGGAACCATCCGTATAACAGTAGAGAGTGTCGGTTGCATTAGGAGTATTACCCTGCCAGACCTCCCTAGGGCAAAGGGGGGTCTGATGGGGGGTCCCCATCAACCGGCCGCTACCCCCTCAGGAAATTTTTGGAAGAATTTTGTATAGAAAATTATGATAAAATATGCTTGGATTAGGTGTAAATTAGCTCAGAATAGCTTATTTTAACTTATTTCAATGAAAAATAAGCCAAAAAACCTTGATTTTAGCCAAAATCGGACTTTTAGGCTCATCAACCCCTCAGGCGCTCCTACCCCCTCAGGAATTGAAAATTCTACCCCGCTCAGCCGAAATGCTAGCCCATGTCTGCGTCTTTGTAAGACCAAGACTGACCTAGAAGCATACATGTAACAGGGGGGTCTGCCCCCCACCCGACTTAGGCCAGACCCCCCAGATGGGGGGACCCCCCCTGAGACGATTTCACCGACCCCCCCCTCCGATTTTTCTGGCAAGGAAATTTTCGAGCAAATTTTTGCAATTTTTTACAATTTCAAACACAAAAAATGCCAAAATCGCCTGCAAAACAGCACTTTTTAGCTGTATTTCAGCCCAAATTTGCGATTTTTGGCGATTTTTAGCCCAAAAATTGCGTTTTTTCGATTTTTGAGCGTATTTTAGTGCCCACCCCCTCCCCCAAAATTTTTGGCTCAGACCCCCCCGGCCGGCGCCAGACCCCCCCAACCCCCCCTCCCCCCATCGGCGGATGACCTGTTACATGTATGCCTAGAAGGTTCTATGAATGTGGCGTTTCCGCCGCCCATGAAAATTTGGAACACTTTTTTTTCATTTTATGCTTGTATTTATCTTTTAAACGCAATTTGGCTGCGATTGCGATTTTTAGCCTTATTACTAAATAAAACGTGCTAAACCAAAACGCATTTGCAAGCGTTTTTGGAGCTTTTTGAAATTTTCGGCGGTAAGTGGGAAATTCTAACGTCAGAAAATCAAATGCAGATTTGACACCCCTCCCTTTGGAACCTCTCCTGACTGGCAAACCGCCCCTACCCCAACCCCGACCGGACCTGTTACAAATTATCTTGGATACGAGTGTGTAAAAATTACTCTATTTCTGCATCAATCACTGTTTCCTATTACGGTACAAGGAAGTGTGATCAGTAGCCTCAGTCAGCTTCAATCAATCACTCTAACAACTTTTTCGTTTAGCCTTGACGGCGGCGGTCCTGTCTCGATGGCGTTGTACAACCCTAATTTTGAGAGTATCGGCAGTGCGTTTGTGTCGCATTACTATAGTAAATTTGATGTTCCCGATGGTACGGCTAGAGCACAAGGCCTGGCTGATTTGTACGACGTAAGGTTTCGAACCAGAACCGCCTCCTCTCCCCAACTAGATCAGCTGCTTTCAGGTAGAGAATTCGTACATGACTTTCGAAGGCGCCCAGGCGAAAGGGAAGGAGCAAATATTAGCCAAGTTCTGCGTAAGTATCCTTGCAACGCCACTCCACTCTGCCCGAGCCGATGCATGTTTAGGCACTGCCTTTCAAAGCGATTCAACGCGGAATCACGAAGTCTGACTGTCAACCGTGCGCTGATGGTAGTGTTCTAGTAACTGTCTTGGGACAGTTAAAGGTAAGTCGGGGCCAGGTCTGTATGGTTGGTAAGCCGCTCGTTTTCAGACAGACGATGACCCTGTCCAAAGCTACAATCACACTTTTATCTTGCGACCAACACCCAACGGGGCTTCATTTTTCATTTCAAACGAGATCTTCAGGCTGGTGTTGCACAATTTGTAATCACTCAACTACTGTTGTTATCACGTGCTGTTCTCAAAATAATACGAGTTCTTTGCGAGTTGCTGCCTACCCTGTGTGGCGCTTTTGAATCGAATAGACCGAGTTGCTGATTAATCCTACAAGAGTGTGACGGGACGGTTCCCAGCCAATCTCATGCAATTTTGTAAGAGTTGCGATTTTGCCGTAGTTTCTTACCAGTGAAGTAGGTTGAACTTGGCTTAGTTCTCGGCGTTTACCGGTCCAAATAAAACTGCTCACTATTGTCTGTTCTACCTGATTAGAGTTGCGAGTTCGCACGGCAATCGCTTGTCTATGCAGTCAAATGTCCTCCATAAATTTGCTGCGAATTTGATATTTGTTTGAATAGTGGTTTTTAAGGTGCCCATTTCTAATAATCCTATCTGCGATAGTTTTGGCATGTATGTTTTTATTACAATGAAATATCCGAAAGCTCTCCTAAGATTTGTTTATCTGCTTTTAAATAATTCGATTTCACAGTTGTTCTTTGCTGTCTGTCATGACTTGCAGAAAGCGAAATGTCATCTAAAGGCAAACAAGCTACTAAAGGGCAGAAGCAAATTTTCGAAGAGAATGACGGTACAAAAAAGTTTTATGCCGCAATGACTGCAGTATCGGCGGTAAGTGCTGAGTCTACTGTCATGTATGTGGTGGGTGGCATATTTGTTTAGGTGCTGCATTTGAGCTGCCAGTACTTCTTATTTGATCCGTCAATGACTGAATGGGTTCGTAACGGTTGTGTTAATTGTGCTTCTATTACAAACTAAGTTTAGTTGAGTTTTGGACTTTCTTTTGCATCTCAACTGGGCGCGCTAGAGTTTATGCGTCGAATGGCACGCCCACTTTGCAACGATCGAGGATCCGTTGTTGACGCTGGCCTAGATTTAAATCTGGAAGGAGGATTCGGCGAGTACGTTGCTTAGTTCTTTGCAGTGTAAGGCGCTCTGTACTCAGGAATCCCAATACCTCATATTGAAGACTCTAATACCCAATATTTTTCGGAATGAGTACAAAAAATTGGTGTTTCTGGCAGTTCACGAGCCTGAAAAAGCTCGGCTCGCGAGCCCAGATCGAGCGAGTTTATCCAGGTTAGAAAGCTCGCGGTCCGAGCCGAGCCCAGAACGCGCTACAAACTGAAAAATGTGTAAAATTTAATCAAAATTTGAAAATATTCTGTTTTGGAGGCTAATTTTCGTTTAGTTTCTGTGTGCTACATTTTATTAAGCCATCAACCATAAAAATTAAGTAATTAGTGAGCAAAAGCTTTAGGTATTGATTTTATGGTGTTACTTTTCTATTTTTCCGAGCTTTCCGCCAAATTTAAAGCTCGCGAGCCGAGCTCGAGCGAGCTTGGAGGAGCGCAGAAATGAGCAGAAGCGAGCTGATCCAAATAGAGGTCACAATCGAGCCGTGATTTTTAGGCTCGTGAACATCTCTAGTGTCTGTAATCAAGTTAACCCGGGCTCGTTTCAATAACAAAAAACTTTTAATGGCTAGTTTTGAAACAAAAATCTGCTAAAAAACACCCAAAAGGTTTTCAAAAGTCTAGTGCAAAAATTATTGGGTATTGGGGGTAAAAGTCAATACCCAATATCGGAAAATACCTCTACAGACCTAATACTATTGTTGCATCTCTATGCACCACACAAACACAATCTTTCGATATTTGGCTGTAAATAAAGAAAGAAAGAAAAGACCTGAAAGACAATCAAAAGGAAGACAACTAAGTGCGGTGGAAAGGTTCAGAGTGTTTCAGATATTGCAAAGATATCATAATCCTGTCGAGCATTACGCAGATCTTGGCACTGCTGTGGACAAAGTTCTGGCTGATATTGCTTTCTGTACGCAGTTTAAAATTTTACTATGCAGCTCTGATAAAACCATTTACAACATTACCATGGAATGGGGAATGTAAAGTTAAATCCGGCTACCACTTCCAAAGGTCGTTTGAAACCTTGCAGCAGTTTATGCCAATTACATTGCGGCCACAAGTACTGGACCACATCGGTGCCGTACCCAGGATTTTGCAAAGGGGTGCAAAATTTTAAAGTTGCCTGGTTTTGGTCAGTGGGAGAAAATTATGCAAAATAAGCCTTCAAAAACGCATTTAAATTGACAAAAATTAACAGTTTTAGTAGTTTGAAGTCTGGTTGGGCAGAAGCGAGAAATTTTCGAAAAATTAGTCTTCAAAAACGCATTTAAAACTCATTCTTGGTGTAAAATATGCAGGTACAGGTCATAAATTATTCGTTGGTCTTATTTTTTCCTAATTTTTCCTTTAAGCTACAAAGGTGACTGTACCCACCCTACATATTTTCGCAAATTTTAGGAATTTTCAACTGAAATTTTGCTTAAATTTGCAGCGAGGCTATTTAAATTTCTGAGCTAAATTTTCACGTTTTGCCCATGTAACCGCGTCGTGTCAGTGATACCGGTTTATGGAGAGCAGTTTTGTTTCAGGCTCCTGCTTTTGCAGTGTATAAATTATGGGTTGGCGTATTGGCACCTTGGTTCTTCGCTCCTGCACCTGAGGAAGACGAGGATGACGAGAAAAAACGTAGGAAGAAAGATCGACGTATGAAAAGGCTATGAAACCTGTGAAACGTTGTCTTTACACAAAGCAGTTCATATCGGTTAACAGATAAATTGGTTGGGTTTAAAACTCACCAGCCTGGTCAAGGGTTACGTTGGTTTCTATTTTTTATTAATTTTCTTTTCTATTTGTTTCTTTTCTATTGGAGTCCAACGACTGTGTTTTGATTTGAACTTTTCGAATCAGTTTGGAAGCATACGTGTTGCTGGGTCTTCGGCCGGGTGGGGTTTTCAGGTCCCAAACAGGGTTTCAGCACTATGTCCATCCAAACGGGGCTACAGTGACCTTTTTAGTGTCCGAAAGTGCGTTTCAGAGACCTTGTTTGGTCTCAAAAAGGGTTTTTGAGTGCAACAAAACGGGAAAAATCCTGTCTAAGCCAGCGTGTCCGCAACCCTTTTTTCGGTTTTACGAACCCAAATTAAGGTTCCGGTACCTCATGTGTGGCTTCAGACCCAGATTAGGGTTGCGGTTGCGGGACCTTATTTGTGGCTTCAGAAACCCAAATTAGGGCTTTTGAAACGCTGAATAGGGTTTATAAGTGTTGAAACCCTATTGTGTGTTTGAAAACAGACTTGTAACTACAGTTGGTAGGTACTCCAAAATTTCAGATAGGTTTAGGTATCTCTAAAATTCAGTATCAGGTGTCAGGTTCAGGAACACGTTAAATCATATCGAAACTACAGTATCCACTATCAAAAACGCATGTTGTTGCTGTCGGGCTTCGCATAACCAGACTATGCTATAATTGAGTTGACTCCTACTTTGATGATTTTGATGAATACCAGTGCTACTAATACATACAGTACGTTTTTTTAGCTAGATAATTTGAAGAAAATCCTTGTTTTGTCTACCAGAAATATGGTACTCAATTCTGCTGAAAAATTGCCAAGACAAAATATGAATTGCTAGGCAATATTCACCAAAAAACGTTTTGTACGTATGCCAAAGTTTTATATTTTTCCATCTACTATTTTATATCTAAGGCTGGAGGTTTAGAGATTACTCCTAGTGGCGATATTTTGAAAATTTCCACTAATATTAGGGCACCTGTGCTTGTTAGGTCAGGAGTTTGAGAGGTTAGTCGAAGTTTCCGTCTTTTATGTATGAAAATACGAGCCACTTTTCCTTTTCACCCATTCCTTTTTCACACAAAAGACACAAGAAAAAACCTGAAAAGTTTGAAAAGGTCTAGGTAAAACCGTTCCGGAGATATGGCCGGTAAAATTTGACCAAATTGTCGGAAATTTAAAACATAAGTGCCAAAATGTGGCAATTTTGTGTTAAAGTTTGGTGCATCAGGATTGATCCAATCCTGAGAAATTCAACAATATATGAAATTGAGAAATTTCAATTAAATGTAGAAACAGCATCAAAAACAGAAACTTTTCTTTTTGCTGTATCTTCTTTAATTTTTGTCGGAATTGGATGCAGTTTTGAATATATGCGCGTAATATCGGGTTGTTTTGTATATCAAAAGTTGGCGCATGAATCCAGCCCAGCTCTTCACATAAAAATCCCGATCACAATACAACAAAAAAATTGATTTTCCCGCCCATTAGCTGTAAAGAAGCTTCTGTAAGCGTAATTCAGTCTGTTACCCCAAACATAATCAGAAATGTTTATGATGCTTATGTGAAATGGTTTGCAGCAGTGTATTGACTCAAACGGAGGTCATCTTGATGGTGTTCTATTCCTTAGTTCCACAGTTTGCACGTTCTTCATTTTGTTGCAGTAAAAACGCTGATTTTCTTTAGTTTCCAAGTACTAGCGATATGGACTGATTAATGCCAGAACTTTTGGCCTACAAACATCTGCGCATATATTCAAAATTTCATCCAATTCCGAGAAAAATTAACGAATATTCAGCAAAAAGAAATGTTTCCGTTTTTGATACTGTTTCTATATTTTTTAATTGAGATTTCTCAATTTCATATATTGTTGAATTTCTCAGGATCGGGTCAATCGTGATGCACCAAACTTTAACACATAAAATTCCCACTATTTTGGCACTTATGTTTCAGATTTCAGACAATTTGGTCAAAATTTAAGAAAATGGCAGCAAAAAGAAATGTTGTCATTTTTCGGGACACTGTATTTGCCTAAATGTGCCAGAATTCTCTGGATCGAATGGGAAATTGCTGTTTTTAAAAGATTTGCCTAGAGTGCCAGAATTCTTTGGATAGCAAACCTGGTCTTTTCATTTTATTTCAGTCAGTATCCAATAGGTTAGACTCCAGGGCTGTTTGTTTTCCGAAAAAAACTCAAGCCGGTTTTTTCCTGTTTTTTTCCAAAAGTTATTTTCCGAGTTGACAGAAAAAAATTTTTAACAATCGCTTTTTATTGCAGAATTCAACGAAATAGCGTGAGTCTTATTACAAAATGCACTAATTTCATCTTTTAGAGTAGCAATTTGATTATAAAACACTAAAAATACAATAATGAAAGTTGCCTGAAAATGGCACCGGTATTTTTTGCGAAAAACAGCTAAGTTACGCCAGGAAAATGCTTGTACGACTTCTATTAACGTAAATTCAAAGCATTTGCAGCGAATTTAACCAGTTATTGTGCCTATTTCCTTTAAAAACTTGCTTTAGTTTTTTCCGAGCCCGTAGGAGAAAAACCGGTTTTTTCCGGAAAAAAACCGAAAAAAACCGACCCAACAGCCCTGTTAGACTCTCAATTGCGGTTAAAATTGTATTCTTCCGTGCTCTGATAAATCGATTTCAGGCTAATTTTTATGCATTGGTAGTTACTGAAGTATGCGGTTCTAGCGGGAAAATTCCTTTCTTCCACTTTCAGGTTCAGGCAGCAATAATTCTCGTGATTCCAGCTGGTTCTTGTTTGTTTTATGGGCCGCATGTAATGTCATTAGTGACGCCTTGTGGGCCCGTTGCCCAATTGTTGCTTGTGTTATTGGGTAACAAATACATACATACACTGCACATACATAAAGGTTGTATGGAGTGCTCTGATTGGCTGGAAAGTGAGAGTCAACCATATAAATAGGTGTGACGTGGCGTTAGACAGTATATTTGTATTTGTGTATAGTTGTGTTTGTGTGGTATGACGAACGGACATCAACGCAAAGGCAGAACGAAGAGTGGCACTAGTAGTGAACGAGACGAGGATGAGAAGCGGATGGCAACAGCAAAGACCGCCAGGAAACGTTTGCGAGCGCCTGCGAGTGTGACAGATTGGATGGACGCCACAGTAAGGAAAGGTCTGGCAGGACTGGCTCAGGAGTTCGGGGCGTTCCGCAGCTTCATTCCGGAGAACATGAGTATCGACGCATTTACTAAAAACGCTGACAAGAACCGATACAGAGGTAGGTAGACTTTGGTGTTGTCACGTACGTACGTAGACATACAGTAGAGTTGCAGATGTCTTATGCATAGATGCGAGCAGAGTTAAACTGACCGAGGGAAACTGTGATTATATTCATGCATCGTATGTGGACGGCAGCGAACGCCCGAAACAATACATTTGCTGTCAAGGACCGACGGACTCAACGATTGGCGATTTCTGGCGGATGGTGTGGCAGGAGGGCGTGCAAGTGGTGGTGATGTTGTGCGGAGTGAGTGAGGGAGGCAAGATCAAGTGCACGCAGTACTGGCCAGCCCGAATGGACGAGGTTCAACAATTCGACGCATTCCAAGTGAAGAACGGCGGCAGCCGCACCGAGAAGTTGGGTAGCAATGGTCAGTGTCAGATAACCGTACTCTACTTGTCATCGTTGGACCGCTCCCGCCGCACTATCACTCACTGGCAGTGGCTGGAGTGGCCCGACCGGTCGGTGCCTACCAACGTGCGCTCGCTGCTTCACCTGCGCAACAAAATCTACAAACAATCATCTCCGGTGGTCATCCATTGCTCGGCCGGCATCGGCAGAACCGGCACAGTGGTGGTGCTGGACGTGTGTCTCGGTCAGATCGACAAACAAGAACAGTGCGACGTGCCGGCCGCCCTGCAGCGAATACGCCAGCAACGAATGCACAGTGTACAGAACGAACTACAGTACATCCTTGTTCACAGAGCTCTCATCGAATATACTGTGGCAAAGTGGCGGGTAAACCCATCCTCTGAACTGGAAAAATTCTGCAGCGACTACAGAGAAATGATCGAACGCCGACCCGCGCCTTCTGCCTCTCCTGCGCAAAACCCCTGAACCTGGCTGCAATTTATTTAGTTCATCATACTCGTCTATCCTGCATTCTACTGACTACGTATATTCAACTTATTATTATACTATTTTCTGCTGCTGCACGCTCAGTGTCAGTAAACTATTCCACCTGTAGTCTCTTACCCTCATATCGCATGACTCCAGGTTTGGAGTGACCAGACCAAGTAAGCATACTGACTGAACTGAACTTTCCTTAAAACCACTATTGGTAGGGACTGGCAACGGCGGCCGATTTGACGTTTTCTTCGCACGTTTTCACCACGCTGTTGCCGCTGGTGTCAAAATCATCTTTTTATAAAAAATGCGGTCAGGAGAACGGGTTATTTTTTCATAATTATTTGTTTTGATTATTTTAGCATTGATAATCTTTCGCTTGAGCTATTTGTTCGGCCTCGATGAAGCCAAAGATCCCGAAAACTTATGTTTTACATGTTAAGCATAGGTAGAATCAGCATTTTTTGAGGAAACGAAAGTTTGCTCTTAAACAAAGACCAAATAGAAAAAGTGCCCCTGCTCATATTTTAGCTTAGGTGTTGCTCTTGCTAAATCACTAGATCCGCGAAGGATCCCGGAAATTGCGTTAAAGTTGATGAGGTCGGTAAAATTAAGGGGTAGCGAATACAAACGAATTCGGTATCCTGAGAAGCACGAACACGATAGTTTTTGTTTTGCTTCTTTACACTCCTTTAGTAGTTCTGCGTCTCTGCTACTCAATACCAAGTGAATCCTGCTCTGAGTTATTGTGTACAGTCAATAAATATGGTGCAAAATCGGAAAAACGCGTAAATCGTATATTCGAGTTAACTATAGTTCGTTCGTTCTCATTTATCTGTTAGTGAAATTCGTTCAAATTTTGAGCTTTTATTTTGACAGTTATGTTTTGCCAAACCCCCAGACGATCTCCAGCCCCCTCCGGATTTTTCTGGTTTGAAGATCGTGGTCTTATAACCGGAAAATGCGATTTTCTATCCAGAAATGGATTTTTCAGGCAAAAATAACATTAATGTACAATAGAGTAGCTATTACCATTACATTACTGTACAGTAGGTAGAGTGCGAACAATACCTGAAAAGCTCAATACCCAAAACCAAATTGCATTTCAGTGAACAGATAACATTCCAGTGATGCAGACAGGACCTTTTGCACTGGGGTTAAAATTTTGAAGAGGCCTGCAAGTAAAATTTTTTAAAAGACGAGAAAATTTTTTAAAAGTAGCCTTTGGGAAAGCGTTTATAAGCAGTTCTGAATGTAAAATTAGCAGAAATTAACAGTTTAAAACTCAATAATGCGTAGTTCAATAGCGTTTCTTGTTTCCGACGAATTGTTTTCCTAACTTGGCAGGAAAGGTTGTACCACCCCACAGCCCTGTACATGTACGGTACTGGTATATTCAGTGGCGTATCCAGGATTTCGGAAAGGGGGTTAGCAAAATTTGCCTTCAAAAACGCGTTTAAAACAAATTTCAGGCTTAAAATTAGCAGAAATTTCAAGTTTTAGTAGTTTAAAGTGGCCTGGTTGTGCTTCTGCCGAGAAATTTAGCTTTCAAAAACGCATTTAAAAGGCATTCGGAGCACAAAATAGACAGTTTTGGTACATAATTCATTAGTTTCGCTTATTTTTGACAGACTTTCTCTTCCTACCTCCACCGTCCACAGTTTGCACGTTCTTCATTTTGTTGCAGTAAAAACGCTGATTTTCTTTAGTTTCCAAGTACTAGCGATATGGACTGATTAATGCCAGAACTTTTGGCCTACAAACATCTGCGCATATATTCAAAATTTCATCCAATTCCGAGAAAAATTAACGAATATTCAGCAAAAAGAAATGTTTCCGTTTTTGATACTGTTTCTATATTTTTTAATTGAGATTTCTCAATTTCATATATTGTTGAATTTCTCAGGATCGGGTCAATCGTGATGCACCAAACTTTAACACATAAAATTCCCACTATTTTGGCACTTATGTTTCAGATTTCAGACAATTTGGTCAAAATTTAAGAAAATGGCAGCAAAAAGAAATGTTGTCATTTTTCGGGACACTGTATTTGCCTAAATGTGCCAGAATTCTCTGGATCGAATGGGAAATTGCTGTTTTTAAAAGATTTGCCTAGAGTGCCAGAATTCTTTGGATGGCAAACCTGGTCTTTTCATTTTATTTCAGTCAGTATCCAATAGGTTAGACTCCAGGGCTGTTTGTTTTCCGAAAAAAAACTCAAGCCGGTTTTTTTCCTGTTTTTTTCCAAAAGTTATTTTCCGAGTTGACAGAAAAAAATTTTTAACAATCGCTTTTTATTGCAGAATTCAACGAAATAGCGTGAGTCTTATTACAAAATGCACTAATTTCATCTTTTAGAGTAGCAATTTGATTATAAAACACTAAAAATACAATAATGAAAGTTGCCTGAAAATGGCACCGGTATTTTTTGCGAAAAACAGCTAAGTTACGCCAGGAAAATGCTTGTACGGCTTCTATTAACGTAAATTCAAAGCATTTGCAGCGAATTTAACCAGTTATTGTGCCTATTTCCTTTAAAAACTTGCTTTAGTTTTTTCCGAGCCCGTAGGAAAAAAAACCGGTTTTTTCCGGGAAAAAAAACGAAAAAAACCGGCCCAACAGCCCTGTTAGACTCTCAATTGCGGTTAAAATTGTATTCTTCCGTGCTCTGATAAATCGATTTCAGGCTAATTTTTATGCATTGGTAGTTACTGAAGTATGCGGTTCTAGCGGGAAAATTCCTTTCTTCCACTTTCAGGTTCAGGCAGCAATAATTCTCGTGATTCCAGCTGGTTCTTGTTTGTTTTATGGGCCGCATGTACTGTTTCCCAGTTAATTAATTTTCTAATTAACTTGCTATTAACTTGCTTGCAGCTGTCAGAAATTTTATTTACTAGCTATTTACTTGCTAGACACTGCAATTTCAAATTTAATTTGTCATTAACTTGCTATTTGCTAGAAATTTGCTATCTATTTGCTATCAATTTGCTAGAATTTGCTACAAATTTTTCGCTCAACCAAATGATGCCTGCGAGATTTTCCGATTATGAGATGACCATAGTTATTATAAGATCATGGTTTTCAAAAGGGCGTCAAAAGTGACCCATTTGGGAATTTTCTTGTTTGTCTTGTAAAGGGAAAACCCCGGTACGGTAAAAATCAAAACTATAATACATTGTATCTCAGTTTCAACAAGCTGAACAATCAACAGCAGAAAGAGAAGCACCAGCAACTCTACATAAGTTTATGCATAACATAAACACATTCACATTCATTTCAGTTTTCTATTTGCCGAATCTACTGTGAGCCTAGGGACTGACTATCCTCCATGCGTTCTTGGCTATTAGCCCTACTTTATATGTGTAGCGTAATCAACCTTGGGTCCTTGACCAACCTGGCAGCACATTACATAGGTCCCCGGCCAAGCTGGGAAAGATAGGGATAATTGATGAATATGTCTGAAGCTAGTAAATTCCTAGTAAATTCCTAGCAAATTCCTAGCAAATTTTAAATTTTTGCTAATGTAAAAAAATTTTTTTGGTTTGCCCAATTGTTGCTTGTGTTATTGGGTAACAAATACATACATACACTGCACATACATAAAGGTTGTATGGAGTGCTCTGATTGGCTGGAAAGTGAGAGTCAACCATATAAATAGGTGTGACGTGGCGTTAGACAGTATATTTGTATTTGTGTATAGTTGTGTTTGTGTGGCATGACGAACGGACATCAACGCAAAGGCAGAACGAAGAGTGGCACTAGTAGTGAACGAGACGAGGATGAGAAGCGGATGGCAACAGCAAAGACCGCCAGGAAACGTTTGCGAGCGCCTGCGAGTGTGACAGATTGGATGGACGCCACAGTAAGGAAAGGTCTGGCAGGACTGGCTCAGGAGTTCGGGGCGTTCCGCAGCTTCATTCCGGAGAACATGAGTATCGACGCATTTACTAAAAACGCTGACAAGAACCGATACAGAGGTAGGTAGACTTTGGTGTTGTCACGTACGTACGTAGACATACAGTAGAGTTGCAGATGTCTTATGCATAGATGCGAGCAGAGTTAAACTGACCGAGGGAAACTGTGATTATATTCATGCATCGTATGTGGACGGCAGCGAACGCCCGAAACAATACATTTGCTGTCAAGGACCGACGGACTCAACGATTGGCGATTTCTGGCGGATGGTGTGGCAGGAGGGCGTGCAAGTGGTGGTGATGTTGTGCGGAGTGAGTGAGGGAGGCAAGATCAAGTGCACGCAGTACTGGCCAGCCCGAATGGACGAGGTTCAACAATTCGACGCATTCCAAGTGAAGAACGGCGGCAGCCGCACCGAGAAGTTGGGTAGCAATGGTCAGTGTCAGATAACCGTACTCTACTTGTCATCGTTGGACCGCTCCCGCCGCACTATCACTCACTGGCAGTGGCTGGAGTGGCCCGACCGGTCGGTGCCTACCAACGTGCGCTCGCTGCTTCACCTGCGCAACAAAATCTACAAACAATCATCTCCGGTGGTCATCCATTGCTCGGCCGGCATCGGCAGAACCGGCACAGTGGTGGTGCTGGACGTGTGTCTCGGTCAGATCGACAAACAAGAACAGTGCGACGTGCCGGCCGCCCTGCAGCGAATACGCCAGCAACGAATGCACAGTGTACAGAACGAACTACAGTACATCCTTGTTCACAGAGCTCTCATCGAATATACTGTGGCAAAGTGGCGGGTAAACCCATCCTCTGAACTGGAAAAATTCTGCAGCGACTACAGAGAAATGATCGAACGCCGACCCGCGCCTTCTGCCTCTCCTGCGCAAAACCCCTGAACCTGGCTGCAATTTATTTAGTTCATCATACTCGTCTATCCTGCATTCTACTGACTACGTATATTCAACTTATTATTATACTATTTTCTGCTGCTGCACGCTCAGTGTCAGTAAACTATTCCACCTGTAGTCTCTTACCCTCATATCGCATGACTCCAGGTTTGGAGTGACCAGACCAAGTAAGCATACTGACTGAACTGAACTTTCCTTAAAACCACTATTGGTTTGGTAGGGACTGGCAACGGCGGCCGATTTGACGTTTTCTTCGCACGTTTTCACCACGCTGTTGCCGCTGGTGTCAAAATCATCTTTTTATAAAAAATGCGGTCAGGAGAACGGGTTATTTTTTCATAATTATTTGTTTTGATTATTTTAGCATTGATAATCTTTCGCTTGAGCTATTTGTTCGGCCTCGATGAAGCCAAAGATCCCGAAAACTTATGTTTTACATGTTAAGCATAGGTAGAATCAGCATTTTTTGAGGAAACGAAAGTTTGCTCTTAAACAAAGACCAAATTGGAAAAGTGCCCCCGCTCATATTTTAGCTTAGGTGTTGCTCTTGCTAAATCACTAGATCCGCGAAGGATCCCGGAAATTGCGTTAAAGTTGATGAGGTCGGTAAAATTAAAGGGTAGCGAATACAAACGAATTCGGTATCCTGAGAAGCACGAACACGATAGTTTTTGTTTTGCTTCTTTACACTCCTTTAGTAGTTCTGCGTCTCTGCTACTCAATACCAAGTGAATCCTGCTCTGAGTTATTGTGTACAGTCAATAAATATGGTGCAAAATCGGAAAAACGCGTAAATCGTATATTCGAGTTAACTATAGTTCGTTCGTTCTCATTTATCTGTTAGTGAAATTCGTTCAAATTTTGAGCTTTTATTTTGACAGTTATGTTTTGCCAAACCCCCAGACGATCTCCAGCCCCCTCCGGATTTTTCTGGTTTGAAGATCGTGGTCTTATAACCGGAAAATGCGATTTTCTATCCAGAAATGGATTTTTCAGGCAAAAATAACATTAATGTACAATAGAGTAGCTATTACCATTACATTACTGTACAGTAGGTAGAGTGCGAACAATACCTGAAAAGCTCAATACCCAAAACCAAATTGCATTTCAGTGAACAGATAACATTCCAGTGATGCAGACAGGACCTTTTGCACTGGGGTTAAAATTTTGAAGAGGCCTGCAAGTAAAATTTTTTAAAAGACGAGAAAATTTTTTAAAAGTAGCCTTTGGGAAAGCGTTTATAAGCAGTTCTGAATGTAAAATTAGCAGAAATTAACAGTTTAAAACTCAATAATGCGTAGTTCAATAGCGTTTCTTGTTTCCGACGAATTGTTTTCCTAACTTGGCAGGAAAGGTTGTACCACCCCACAGCCCTGTACATGTACGGTACTGGTATATTCAGTGGCGTATCCAGGATTTCGGAAAGGGGGTTAGCAAAATTTGCCTTCAAAAACGCGTTTAAAACAAATTTCAGGCTTAAAATTAGCAGAAATTTCAAGTTTTAGTAGTTTAAAGTGGCCTGGTTGTGCTTCTGCCGAGAAATTTAGCTTTCAAAAACGCATTTAAAAGGCATTCGGAGCACAAAATAGACAGTTTTGGTACATAATTCATTAGTTTCGCTTATTTTTGACAGACTTTCTCTTCCTACCTCCACCGTCCACAGTTTGCACGTTCTTCATTTTGTTGCAGTAAAAACGCTGATTTTCTTTAGTTTCCAAGTACTAGCGATATGGACTGATTAATGCCAGAACTTTTGGCCTACAAACATCTGCGCATATATTCAAAATTTCATCCAATTCCGAGAAAAATTAACGAATATTCAGCAAAAAGAAATGTTTCCGTTTTTGATACTGTTTCTATATTTTTTAATTGAGATTTCTCAATTTCATATATTGTTGAATTTCTCAGGATCGGGTCAATCGTGATGCACCAAACTTTAACACATAAAATTCCCACTATTTTGGCACTTATGTTTCAGATTTCAGACAATTTGGTCAAAATTTAAGAAAATGGCAGCAAAAAGAAATGTTGTCATTTTTCGGGACACTGTATTTGCCTAAATGTGCCAGAATTCTCTGGATCGAATGGGAAATTGCTGTTTTTAAAAGATTTGCCTAGAGTGCCAGAATTCTTTGGATGGCAAACCTGGTCTTTTCATTTTATTTCAGTCAGTATCCAATAGGTTAGACTCCAGGGCTGTTTGTTTTCCGAAAAACAACTCAAGCCGGTTTTTTTCCTGTTTTTTTCCAAAAGTTATTTTCCGAGATGACAGAAAAAAATTTTTAACAATCGCTTTTTATTGCAGAATTCAACGAAATAGCGTGAGTCTTATTACAAAATGCACTAATTTCATCTTTTAGAGTAGCAATTTGATTATAAAACACTAAAAATACAATAATGAAAGTTGCCTGAAAATGGCACCGGTATTTTTTGCGAAAAACAGCTAAGTTACGCCAGGAAAATGCTTGTACGGCTTCTATTAACGTAAATTCAAAGCATTTGCAGCGAATTTAACCAGTTATTGTGCCTATTTCCTTTAAAAACTTGCTTTAGTTTTTTCCGAGCCCGTAGAAAAAAACCGGTTTTTTCCGAAAAAAAAACGAAAAAACCGACCCAACAGCCCTGTTAGACTCTCAATTGCGGTTAAAATTGTATTCTTCCGTGCTCTGATAAATCGATTTCAGGCTAATTTTTATGCATTGGTAGTTACTGAAGTATGCGGTTCTAGCGGGAAAATTCCTTTCTTCCACTTTCAGGTTCAGGCAGCAATAATTCTCTTGATTCCAGCTGTTCTTGTTTGTTTTATGGGCCGCATGTAATGTCATTAGTGACGCCTTGTGGGCCCGTTGCCCAATTGTTGCTTGTGTTATTGGGTAACAAATACATACATACACTGTACATACATAAAGGTTGTATGGAGTGCTCTGATTGGCTGGAAAGTGAGAGTCAACCATATAAATAGGTGTGACGTGGCGTTAGACAGTATATTTGTATTTGTGTATAGTTGTGTTTGTGTGCTATGACGAACGGACATCAACGCAAAGGCAGAACGAAGAGTGGCACTAGTAGTGAACGAGACGAGGATGAGAAGCGGATGGCAACAGCAAAGACCGCCAGGAAACGTTTGCGAGCGCCTGCGAGTGTGACAGATTGGATGGACGCCACAGTAAGGAAAGGTCTGGCAGGACTGGCTCAGGAGTTCGGGGCGTTCCGCAGCTTCATTCCGGAGAACATGAGTATCGACGCATTTACTAAAAACGCTGACAAGAACCGATACAGAGGTAGGTAGACTTTGGTGTTGTCACGTACGTACGTAGACATACAGTAGTTGCAGATGTCTTATGCATAGATGCGAGCAGAGTTAAACTGACCGAGGGAAACTGTGATTATATTCATGCATCGTATGTGGACGGCAGCGAACGCCCGAAACAATACATTTGCTGTCAAGGACCGACGGACTCAACGATTGGCGATTTCTGGCGGATGGTGTGGCAGGAGGGCGTGCAAGTGGTGGTGATGTTGTGCGGAGTGAGTGAGGGAGGCAAGATCAAGTGCACGCAGTACTGGCCAGCCCGAATGGACGAGGTTCAACAATTCGACGCATTCCAAGTGAAGAACGGCGGCAGCCGCACCGAGAAGTTGGGTAGCAATGGTCAGTGTCAGATAACCGTACTCTACTTGTCATCGTTGGACCGCTCCCGCCGCACTATCACTCACTGGCAGTGGCTGGAGTGGCCCGACCGGTCGGTGCCTACCAACGTGCGCTCGCTGCTTCACCTGCGCAACAAAATCTACAAACAATCATCTCCGGTGGTCATCCATTGCTCGGCCGGCATCGGCAGAACCGGCACAGTGGTGGTGCTGGACGTGTGTCTCGGTCAGATCGACAAACAAGAACAGTGCGACGTGCCGGCCGCCCTGCAGCGAATACGCCAGCAACGAATGCACAGTGTACAGAACGAACTACAGTACATCCTTGTTCACAGAGCTCTCATCGAATATACTGTGGCAAAGTGGCGGGTAAACCCATCCTCTGAACTGGAAAAATTCTGCAGCGACTACAGAGAAATGATCGAACGCCGACCCGCGCCTTCTGCCTCTCCTGCGCAAAACCCCTGAACCTGGCTGCAATTTATTTAGTTCATCATACTCGTCTATCCTGCATTCTACTGACTACGTATATTCAACTTATTATTATACTATTTTCTGCTGCTGCACGCTCAGTGTCAGTAAACTATTCCACCTGTAGTCTCTTACCCTCATATCGCATGACTCCAGGTTTGGAGTGACCAGACCAAGTAAGCATACTGACTGAACTGAACTTTCCTTAAAACCACTATTGGTAGGGACTGGCAACGGCGGCCGATCTGACGTTTTCTTCGCACCTTTTCACCACGCTGTTGCCGCTGGTGTCAAAATCATCTTTTTATAAAAAATGCGGTCAGGAGAACGGGTTCTTTTTTCATAATTATTTGTTTTGATTATTTTAGCATTGATAATCTTTCGCTTGAGCTATTTGTTCGGCCTCGATGAAGCCAAAGATCCCGAAAACTTATGTTTTACGTGTTAAGCATAGGTAGAATCAGCATTTTTTGAGGAAACGAAAGTTTGCTCTTAAACAAAGACCAAATAGAAAAAGTGCCCCCGCTCATATTTTAGCTTAGGTGTTGCTCTTGCTAAATCACTAGATCCGCGAAGGATCCCGGAAATTGCGTTAAAGTTGATGAGGTCGGTAAAATTAAGGGGTAGCGAATACAAACGAATTCGGTATCCTGAGAAGCACGAACACGATAGTTTTTGTTTTGCTTCTTTACACTCCTTTAGTAGTTCTGCGTCTCTGCTACTCAATACCAAGTGAATCCTGCTCTGAGTTATTGTGTACAGTCAATAAATATGGTGCAAAATTGGAAAAACGCGTAAATCGTATATCCGAGTTAACTATAGTTCGTTCGTTCTCATTTATCTGTTAGTGAAATTCGTTCAAATTTTGAGCTTTTATTTTGACAGTTATGTTTTGCCAAACCCCCAGACGATCTCCAGCCCCCTCCGGATTTTTCTGGTTTGAAGATCGTGGTCTTATAACCGGAAAATGCGATTTTCTATCCAGAAATGGATTTTTCAGGCAAAAATAACATTAATGTACAATAGAGTAGCTATTACCATTACATTACTGTACAGTAGGTAGAGTGCGAACAATACCTGAAAAGCTCAATACCCAAAACCAAATTGCATTTCAGTGAACAGATAACATTCCAGTGATGCAGACAGGACCTTTTGCACTGGGGTTAAAATTTTGAAGAGGCCTGCAAGTAAAATTTTTTAAAAGACGAGAAAATTTTTTAAAAGTAGCCTTTGGGAAAGCGTTTATAAGCAGTTCTGAATGTGAAATTAGCAGAAATCAACAGTTTAAAACTCAATAATGCGTAGTTCAATAGCGTTTCTTGTTTCCGACGAATTGTTTTCCTAACTTGGCAGGAAAGGTTGTACCACCCCACAGCCCTGTACATGTACGGTACTGGTATATTCAGTGGCGTATCCAGGATTTCGGAAAGGGGGTTAGCAAAATTTGCCTTCAAAAACGCGTTTAAAACAAATTTCAGGCTTAAAATTAGCAGAAATTTCAAGTTTTAGTAGTTTAAAGTGGCCTGGTTGTGCTTCTGCCGAGAAATTTAGCTTTCAAAAACGCATTTAAAAGGCATTCGGAGCACAAAATAGACAGTTTTGGTACATAATTCATTAGTTTCGCTTATTTTTGACAGACTTTCTCTTCCTACCTCCACCGCAAAGGTGGTGTACCCACCCTACACTCCCTGGGTACGCCACTGGGTACATTCTGTATCGTTAGAAATGGCGCCATTTTTACTTTAAGAACAAGGAAATTAATACTGGTGTACTACTTAGAAAAGAAGGGACTATAAGAACTTTTAAATTAACTAACGCAAAAACAGCTTCCTAAACGAACAAACTTTTCGATTTTTGTAGATCAATTTTCCAGATCAACTTCGATTTTTTTCGATTTTGACAGGTCCTACAGTAATTAGTATTGGGTATTGGGGGATAAAAACCGAGCCTACGAATCATTGGGAAGTTTATTCGGTCTTGAAAAGCTTCGAATTTTAAGTGTTATCGAAGGGATTATTGTCACCCTTTTGTACGTACTGTACATGTTTAGTGATTTCTACGACTTTAACGAATTGGTGTGCGCGCTGCCTGGCTGTTGAGCGGCCGCTCTATCTGGGCCGCTCTCGCTGTCTGTTTATCGCTGTGCGTGTCCAGTGGCGTATCCAGGGGGGTGTAGGGTGTGTACACCCCCCCCTTTGCGGTGGAAGTAGGAAGAAAAAGTCTGTCAAAAATATAAGAAACTAATGAATTATGTACTAAAACTGTCTATTTTGTGCTCAGAATGCCTTCTAAATGCGTTTTTGAAGGCCAAATTTTCAAAATTTTCTCGCCCTGGTCGGGCAGAAGCCCAACCAGGCCATTATAAACTACTAGAACTTGTAATTTCTGTTAATTTTAAGCTCGGAATGCGTTTTAAACGCTTTTTTAAGGCTAATTTTGCTAAATTTTCTTACCCTGGTTGGGCAGCGGCCCAAACAGGCAGTTTCAAAATTTTACACCCCCCCCTTTCCAAAATCCTGGATACGCCACTGTGCGTGTCAATTTCTGCAAATGTCGACTTGCATCGAATGTGGCTGCAAAATCTTTTCCTGCCCTGTAAGTAAGTAAGTAATTTTTATTCAAAAATAAACAGAACAGAAATGCCCAAGACTGAGACCAAACAGATAGGGGTGGGGATGGGCCGCTAAACGGCCACTAACACCCTACCCCGATAAAATCTACTAAGATCGGTATTACAGAGAGTGTTGCGGAAGGCGCGTGCGGAGCGCAAATTAACTGTTTCATTTGGTAAGGAGTTCCAAATATTTATTACTCGAATGGCAAAGGAATATTTTCTTATATCAAGCCTAGACTTCGGTAAACACAATTTATACTGGTGGCCACGTGTGTTGAGATTATTAAATTTGAAAAACAAATCAACAGGGAGGTCAATTTGTCTGTGAATTAATTTGTACACCATTACAAGGTCAGCAACAATTCTTCTTTTTTCTAAAGACTCCAAATTTAGCAATCTTAGCCTTTCGGAATATTCAAAATTCACAAGACCTGGAATTCGACGAGTAAATAATTCTGTACTCTTTCAATCAGATCTATGTCCTTAAGTAAATATGGATTCCACACCTCAGAGGCATATTCTAGCTTAGGACGAACAAAAGTTTTGTACAGTTTGATAAGGAAATCCTTGGTCTTAGTTTCAAAACATTTAAAGATCAGGTTAACCAACCTAAACCCGTTTGCTGCAAGTTGATTACAATGGCGCGAAAATTTAAGATCATTAGAGATTAGCACACCAAGATCAGTTACTGTTCAACTGATTGAAGCTGACGACCAAGACATATGAAATTTGTATGAGCATTACCGTAACCAAGATGCAGGACAGCGCATTTTTGTATTGCGACCGATAGCTGTATTCTCTCTGCCCAATGCATCACCCTCTCAAGATCTCGCTGTAACACAACATTTACTGCGTTTCGAGGAAGAGCAAAGTAGAGTTTAGTGTCATCAGCGTAAAGAACAAATTTTGACTCTGTAAGCACCGAACTGAGGTCATTTATGTAAATAAGGAACAACAGGGGGCCTAATTTGCTACCTTGAGGAACACCAGAGGTTACAGGAATTGAGGAAGAAACTGCGTTATCTACCGATACATACTGTAAGCGATTTGACAAGTAAGCCTCAATCCACTTCAGTAATTTTCCTCTGATACCAATATTGTACAGTTTAGACATAAGTTTTGGATGAGAGACTGTGTCAAATGCTTTAGCAATATCGAGATAAATAACGTCGATTGTTAAAAAATTATCTAAATGTGAAATGCTTCAGATGTTCCTACTGCGGAGGAGCGTTTCTGTGTCAGCCTTGTTTTGGAAAGACTCTGCTGGGATCGAGGGTGTCTGCTCAGTACTGTGATGAGGTCTCTCATCTTGCACGTACTCTCAAGTTTATTGCCTTGCATTGCCCTGACTGCTCCGATCTGATTGACGGGTTTTGCTCCAAACAAATGATGGACCCTGAGGAGTGGCCGTCAGTTGCTACGATGACTACTTCTGGTCCTGCTGACGATGACTATTCTGCTCTCTGCAACAAAGTGTCCAGCCTCTCGGATCAACTTGAAAAAGTCACTGCCGATCTGAATAAGCTGTCCACTCTCGAGACGAAGAGATCGTACGCATCTGTCCTGCAAACAGCTAGAAATGGCTTGCCTGTGCCTAACCCTTCCTCCTGTTATGACAAAGCGCACTCTGAGCTGGTGCGTATTTGTGACTGGGAACGAGAGATGCGAGAACGTGAGCGACGCAGCCTAAACCTCGTTATTAACGGACTTTTCACTCGAACAACAGACAGAAAGGACGTCCCTTCACTAGTCAACGACCTGTTTTCTGAACTGTCTGTTGACTGCATGAATATTTTGAACATTCGGACTGTTGGTACGGACACGCACCCTAAGGTTGTAGTGGAATTGAAAGACCGAGTGACCAAGCAGGCCATCATGCAACGTAAAAGAAGAGTTCTTTCTGCAAAGCCCCAGTATGCATCTGTCTACATCGGTTGCGATCTGACGCCGTGGCAAGCAAAGAAAGCTTTTGACTTACGAACTGAATTGCGTTGCCGACGCCAAAATGGCGATAGTGATTTGTTTATTGACTACCGCACACTCACACTTTTAGGAGAGCCAAGACCAAAGCCTCCATTTGTTAATTTTTCTGTTATAGTTGCACCTTGATTCTTGTATTTTGATAGCGTGAGCGCTAAGTTCAGATTAGTATAGTAGTAGGGTGGTATGTAGCCGGCCAATCGGCCCAGCTGCCCTTTAATCTTGAATAAACACAAGACCGCGTAAAAAAAAAATTCTCGAAGCAATTTCTACGATTGTATGGATTTTATACGCAATAATTAAACGAGAGAGAATATATACAAGTACGGGCAATGAATGTTGAATGTTGAATGACAGTGAAATACGTATATGTATATCTAGTACAGTATTGCAGTTTTAGTGGATCTGGAGGAAGCAGTCTGTAATGTCTTGTGGTAACGGGTTAACTTAGAGAATAATTTATAGAACCGCGGCCTTTTGTCCGGCTTCTCGGCCCAACATTTTGTCATCAATTTCGTCAACTGCTCAGGTGTTCCTTCGGGTGGCTCCATCCGATAGAGATTCGTAGTCAATTGCTGTTTCACCTTACGGTTGCTTAAGCCCGGGTATGGTTCTTGTGCATTGCTCATTATCTCCCACATCAAAACTCCGTAACTCCAAATGTCTGTTTCCATCGTAAAATCACCTAAACAATGACTAATGTGTCACGAACTGGCCTAGCTAGCAGTACGAGAAAATGGAACCTGTTCTAAGAGTCTCAGGGGCTAACCATTTGATCGGCATTTTTGAACCCTTCTTTTCACGGAATTTCGTATCCAAGACGCACAGGCCAAAGTCGGCGATTTTGATGTCTTCTTCCGAGCTCATCAGACAGTTTCTGGCGGCGACGTCTCTGTGCATGCAACGATTGCTTTCCAAGTAACGTAGACCGGCGGCCGCCTGCATGCAAAATCGAACTCTATCTTCCAGACGCACTTGGGGCCCATTCTTCCGCAGGAAACTCTGCAACGACCCTCCGGCCAGATACTCCATCACTATGATTAGCGGCTCGTGCAGTGCCATCACCCCAAACACCTTGACTACGTGAGGGTGGTCGAACTTGCGCATTACGTTGAATTCGGACAAAAAGTTGGCTCTCTCCGCACTGCTGGTTGTAGTCTGCGAGGTGGCGTGTCGAATTTTGGCCGCCACTGTTATACGCTTCGACGCACTAAGTCTCAGTTCGGCGCGATGCACTTCTCCGAATGCCCCTTCGCCCAGTTTCTCCAGCAACTTAACTTGGTTGTGTCGCATTTGCCATGGGCGCCGATTGATGGCTGTTTTTATGACCACTCCCGATTCATTTAGAGGCGTGCCTGACAAGCGGTACCACTCGACCAGATCGCTGACACTGTCGAACATGTGAAGGCCCAGGTGATAGCGTCCGGCTGAAACGTATTGTACGTGTGCAAAACACATGCAACATGCATACAGTACATTTGGTTTGGGCAATTATGAAGTGTTTGACTGAACCTCCCCAACGCACAGATAGAGTCGGCATGAGGCAGGTTTGCTCTTGCAAAGTCCTTTCTGTTTCTCTTGATAAAAAGTCGCCGTTCTTTTCTAACATCGCTTCGCAGTCGCTTTTAGGCAAGAGTCCATGAAAAAAATCGTCATACTTCAACGTGTCACGCGGCCTTCCTTGGATCGGTTTTCCCCGCACTATGTACATCGCTCCTGGCTCTGTGTTTGTGTTCGTTTCTTCCGGAATTAGCATGTGAAAACTTGGCACCTGCTTCTGGCGTTTCCTTTCTTTGGCCGAGGTCGCCTTGCGCATATATTGCGACAGCTGTTCTAGTTTCGATTGCTTCTTGCTGCGGGTAAAGTAATCGTCCAGTGACTGATGCCGACTTGTCTTGGCGGGCTCAGCATCTAAGTCGCTTCGACAGGTTTCCAGCTGAGAGTCATCTGCTTCCTTTGAGCTCCGCCGACTTTTAACGCTTCTACCTCTTCTGTCCTGCAAACTTATATCCAACTTTTTTCTGTCCGAGACCGGGTTCAGCATGCTTGAGTCTTCTGCTTCCGAGGTGTCTGGCTGCTCTTCATCTCCGCTCGACTTGCGCTTTCTTCCGCCGGGTGTTGAGGCCCCGCCCCTCTGTGACTGATTGGCTCTCGGATGGCTCCGTTTTGCTCTGGCTGACTTGTACGTCCTCTTCTCTTCTATTTCTACTTCTTTCTCTAAACCCTGCAATTTTGTGCCAGTTCTGTCAGTGCTCTTCATCTACCTGATCTCTGATCTCCACGCATCGACCGATCGGCATCGTCAGAACGGCCGGCTGCTCGTTGTTCCGTTTCCCTGTCTGTTATGTCCGGGTTTTCATCTGCATTGCGTGTACCAGTAGAGCGGTCAGGTTTCGATAATTCATCTTCATCAGACTTTTTTGAACGGCCTAAAGGCATCTTTACATACACCAGTACGGCAGACAGTTAGTAACAGCTAGTAAACAACACGCTTAGAAACAACACAAACTATGATAAATTTTATTCCTTTGAAAATATCGCCGCAAATGAATACGAACATTGTTGCGTATCTATGTAGTTCAACAAGACGATTTGACAAAAGTTGAATGTTGTCAGCTACCAGCTAGGCCGTATACAACGACTGGCATGTTTATGCATAACAGGGGCTCTAAAAACAACACCTACAATGTACTGCAGCAATGAAAGTTCTGTTGTGTCTTCCACAGCTACACACTTGGATTCAAGTGGAAGCGATGGCGACCTGCTACAGACTTAAAAGTACTAATCAGTGGCACAGGGTGGGTCGTGGTCACTGCAGTGTTTGTGCACAATTGTGCGATTTATCGCCATTGTACCAATTCCCAAGTGACCAACAACTGCCCAACTATGTGTTTGATAAGAAATACCAGGTCGACTTCCCGAGTAGGGAGGTCTGGCAAGGTAATGTTCCTAGTGCAACCGATACTCTCTACTGTTATACGGATGGTTCCAGGTTAACAGGTTTGGAGAGTTCGGGAGCAGGAGTATTTATACAGAGACTAGGGGTAGAGGATTCCTTTCCCTTGGGAAAATATGCAACGGTTTTCCAGGCGGAGGTCTATGCCATCCTGAACTGCGCCAGAGATCCCGGAGTAGTTAACTGTCTTGAACAGAAGATCTGTATTTGTTCAGATAGTCAAGCGGCTTTAAAAGCATTAGTATCTCCACGCATCAGCTCTAAGTTGGTTGCAAAGTGTGTCAGGGAACTACAACGACTGGCGCTTCGGAAGAAGCTACAGCTGGTATGGGTACCTGGACACTCGAATGTGGAGGGAAATGAGGTAGCTGATCGACTAGCTCGGGCGGCTTCAGAGTTGCCACTTATAGGGCCGGAACCGGCCCTTGGCATCTCTGTTAAGAAAGTACGTACTGAATTAAGAAGTTGGGCTAGGAACCAGTTGCAGTTTGCCTGGGATCTAAGGACCGACTGTAGGCAGTCTAAGCAGTTCGTTCTGGGACCTAGATCGGTAGTAACCAGAGAACTACTTAGTTTTAGTAGAAAGGAACTAAAGCTGGTGGTTGGTTGGTTAACCGGACACAGTAGTAACCTAAGCATCTTAGCATTATGGGCCTGGTGGATGATCCAACATGCTCCTTCTGCTCAGAGGAGGAGGAAACGCCTGAACACTTGGTCACACAATGTGATGCATTGGCTGGGCGTAGAAATAGGATCCTGGGGCGAAGGTATTTGACTACCCAGGAGCTGAGTGAATTATCTGATAGGGACCTACTGAGGCTGATTAAAGCCTCGGGTAGGTGGTAAGTTTCGACTTGTTCGATTTCACTTTCATACGGGGCATCGAAATGGACCCTCGGGTCTGATCGTAGGGTCGTCTGGTTCGACCCCCCGTCACTTCGATTCGACTCGACTTGTCAGCTACGATACGAATGCCTTCACTACTGTAGTTTTGCCACATTACATTTCGATTCTGCAGGCCTACAGACCGTTAATCGAAAATGGTCGAAGAATTAGTTTAGTCGCTTCATTGTATCCCCACTCAAAACACCATACTCCAATTCAAGTAGTTTGCGAATTTTCGTAATTGTGAAATTCTTCGCACTAGTGATGATTAATCGGGATTCAGTCAAATTCGCAGGGCCAAGGAAGAAATCCAGCAGGAAAAATCGCTTTTTAGCGAAATCCCACGATTTTAAAACTCTGCGAATTTACTGTCCTTGCGAATTGAGAATTTGAAAATGGGATTCGCATGTCTGCGCTAGATACAGTAAACAATACGTCTGAGCGAAAAAACTGCATTGCCAATCCTAGATCTATAACGTAGGGCGAAGAGGATATGTAATGTATGCATACTGGGGGCAGCCCCCGGATGGGGACCCCCGAGACGATTTTTCCGAGCCCCCCTCCGATTTTATGTATAGGTTATGTACATTACATTACAAAATGCACACTATGTAGTTAGTGTACGTACGTACCAAAGCCGGTCATTGTTACGCACGCCGTATTCGGTTCCAGTACAATAGTTCACTCAGCTTTCGATCGAATGCTACTATGGCATTGTACAAACAAACGTATAAGCTGGCACGTAACATTCGTAGCACACAGGGAAGGAGCAATGCCATCTACGCATCTAAGATCTGTGTTCTGTGATGGCAAACGTGGCTGCAAGAAAGAAAACAGCATGGACACAGAAAAGCAAACGTAAGCAGCGCCGATAAGTAGGACAAGGATGCGTTGTAGGTGATGTAGATTGCAGGTTTATTGGTTTACCGAGTAGAGTAGAGTAGGAGAGTAGGTTAGCGCATAGGAATGACTCAAATAAAAGCTCCGATCACAGGGTATCGTCCGCAGCAGGTGCAGGGAGATCCGACCAGAGCGGCGGTGGAGCAGTTGGTGCACTTGGTAGGCTCGCCCATCCGCACCGACGGCACGGTGGGCTCGTTCCAGCCGATCGGAGAGGAGGTGGCGCAGCGACTGCAGCATCTGTCGCCCAACTGAACCATGGTCTGGCACTGCCCACACTTGAAACACTTGGAGCTCCGCAGACACGTCATACAGAAGCGGTTCCGATCGCACGGAGTGGCGCAACGTGGACACATGTGGATGACCGGTACCACTCGAGCCATCTCTACCACACAACTACCAACTATGCACAGCACGTAGTATGCAAATAAAGAGTACAGCACTGACTCAGACAAAACAAACTTTGCTTTCATTAACCCAGTGACTAAAACTGGCAATTATGGCGGTAGGAAAGAATCTATCGGTTTACTCTTGGAGACGGAGCTGGACTGAAATAAAGGCGCTGGCGAAGATAGCATATGCTTGTGGTTACCTGTCTCCCATCGGTATTGTTAAACAGGGAATGTTAAAGAAGCTGTTTTCAAAATGGACGTGTTGTAATATCTGTTCAATAGTTTGTCATGCTGTAGTTTGAATTTCCCACGCCGTAATACAGACTAAAGTCAGTATACCCGTGAGAAATGGATCTTTCGTTACTGTAGTAGTTAGTAGAAGTAGTAAAGTAAGTTGTTGCTAACTAGCTAACTAAACTACTAACTTTAGTAACTAGCAGCACAGCGGGCGATGAATGAGCGTGCATTTTTTTGTTGCGTTCCGTCTGTTGCTGCTCCTCCCGACCCGAGAGTGCCCAGCCCAGCAGGTCGCGTCAGTCAGTTGTTGCAAACTGGTGCCATTGTTTCATTGTCTTTGCTTTATTCAATTTAATTACTCGGAAGCAAAATTAAAGGAATGAATATTATTTTGGAGTGCGAACAATCCCTGAAAAACCCAATACCCCAATACCCAATACCTGAGACCCCCAATATCCCAATACCCAATACTTGCTGAGCTGGGCCAAAAATTGCGTAATGTAGTCTATGTAATGTAGGTAGGTACGAAGACAAAAAATTGTCAGATCAGAAGAACAATAGTCCAACCAATTACTTGGCTGGACAGAACGTAATAGGCAGGGCGGATTTTATTCCATTTGGGCGTTTGTGCAGAATCCGTTGATAAACTCTTTGGACGTGTAGCTAAACCGCACTGGTTTTTTGTTTCGGAAAGCAGGGCCTCCGGTACGTAGCATATAGGGTAAGCCGGGGTAATTCGGCACACCATTTTCATTTTTTCAAAAATATCTCGGCCCAACTTAGCAGCAGTAACCTGATTTTCGGTCCGGAATTTTTCAATTTTTCTTAGTTACACTGTGCAAAAGGTTTGAAACCATTCCGACCATTCTACAACGAATGGCGAGCGATTCCTTTTCGATTTTATTCATGTGCCGAATTACCCCACCGGTGGGGCAATTCGGCACAACGTGGAAAATTTGGTTTTGAAGCCTAACATCTTAAGGAATGTTACGATTAGAGCCACTTCATCTGAGTCTGTAGTACAATTTTTGCCAGCATTGTACAGTTGTAGTGGCTTTTACAGCTTTCTAAACGTTGAGATAATATGATCCCCACATAAGTTGGTTTTTTCTACTTGGCAATCGAAAAAGGCAGAGTTCTAGCGTTATACTTTCATGGAGCTCTTGTTTGAAGGTTTCTAGCTTTTGCTTCAAGCAGAAAACCTACTTTGTATGTGTAACAGTGGTTGAATAAATGCATAATTTGCATACACACAAACATATGCTAAATCGGGCCTCCGTGTAAAAAATGTCAATGTTTTCATTCTATTAACACTGCTAAAGGCTTACGCACCAAGAAAATAAGCAATTTGCAGTTGATTAACAATTTTTGATTAATTAATTAAAATTATTAATTAGTTAATTAATTAACGTAAAATAACTGGTTACTGTGTAAATCAGCATGGTGATGCTTAAAATACATAAACTAAGCAAAAATAACCGTTTTTGAACGAAAGTTTTGAAAAAAACCGATTTTTTTGCGGGAAAACTGACTTCAACTACCGTAATCAGCAGCTTTTCCATTCCAAAATGATGCGAAAACCTGCGTGTCTACTTGTGCCATTTTTGCCCCCGAAAGCGGGTCGTCGGTTCTCAAAAACTACTGCACCGATTTTAGTGAAATTTTCAGTGAATAATATTTGAAGGAAACCAACCTGATTGCAGATTTTTAATCCGTCCGAGCTAATGTAGTTTTAGGTTTATTCAGCTTCAAAAATCGGATTTTTTTAGTTGGTGTCAAACAATGACCTGTAGCTCACGATTGATTAAGCAGATAGAGTTAATATTTTATACATTATATCAGCACACAATACGCATTACATAGCTGCATTAACCGTTCATCTAGCTGCATTCGTTCGAACGCAATTATCCAATAAAAAATTTTGTGCCGAATTCCCCCCTGTGCCGAATTACCCCGGCCTACCCTACTGATGATACCTAGGGGTTCCTTATTTAGTTTTGGAAAACAGGCACTCCGGAACGTTTTCTAAACAAAAGCCTGCATCGGGTGTGCGTCGCGATTTAAGCCCGGTTCACACTTTAACTTTAACTTTATCAACACGAAGATAAGGTTGTTAGAATAAACAGTCCAACCAATCACTTGGCCGGACAGAAGAAGGTAGGCAGGGCACTTGCGTGGGATAAGGAATAAAGGCTAGGGCCCTATCGCAGACGCGTTCACCGATAAGGAATAAGACATTTTTGTTAAGGTTTTGCGCTTGTTTCTTTAATAGAGTCTCTTTCCTTTCAAAGGCTGTAGTACGATGTTGGCCATAAAAAAGGACCGCTTGGCCTTTTTTCGAGTTTTCCGATTAATTTCAAATGGCCGCGATTCTGTCAATTTTCGACTGAATAAAAAATTTTTTGACTTGGCACGATTATTATCATTTGTCAATAGTTTTTTTGGCAAGTCCTAATCTTCCAGTCCTCCGTAGCTTGGAGTTATGCTCTTTCGAAATGAACTGACCCAAATTTTCAGACATCAAATTTGAACTTAAATATTTCACGAACCCTTCATCGGATCAACCCATATTTTTCAGGTTAACCAATCTTTAGTTGGACTTAAAAATCTGAAGAGGTCAGCTTTCTAGCACTTCGGGTTAGAATCTGGCGGATTTTTACTTTCAGTGAATGTGAAGATTTGTCATTCTTAAAAATGAGGGTGTTATCCCGTGCACAGAAAGCAGGGCTATACGAACTAGTGGGGGGTCATGAATTACAATCGTCTTAACTAAGGCAACACAATGAACACTAAGTTAGGCTATACAGTCATGCCGTCATATTTGGCAATGCTAATTTTTCACCTTCACTGAAAGTGAAAATTCGCGAGATTTTAACTGGTTGTGTTAGAAAGCTGACCTCTTCACGGTTTCAACTCCATGAATAGATTGGTTTACCTGCAAGATTTGGGAAAATGCGATGACGGATTCGTGAGAGATTCATGTTCAATATTGACGTCTTTACCGTTAATTTTTTAGCTCGAATAACGTAGGAAATGCATGTTAATGCGTTTTTTCAGATGCATATTCGCTTCGCTCATTTATTTTTTTGGAAAGGAATTTTTTGCAATTTCAGACACGAAAATTGCCCCAAAAACAGCGATTATTAGCTGTGTTTGTTGTCTAATTAGAGTTTTATAGGAAGATTGGGATGCGATTTTTTAGTACTCTGCACACTTAAATTTGCGCTCAGTCCGCCCAGTCGGGGCAGGCGGATTTTGCAAAAAAAAAGTCGGCAACTCGCTGTAAAATTGCTGATTTTCCTGAAAAAGCTGCCAAAATTTTCGGGAAGGCCCAAAAGGTCTGGACGGCGGTACAGCGAGCATCGTCTCCACAACAGCCTTTTAACCTCAAAAGCCGCCTAAGTCGTGAAACTGATTGATTAGTGGCAGTGTTCCGGTGCTTGTTAGACCGAAAGCAAAATGTTCGATTTACTTTAATTTCGAGTAAAGCAGAATGTTCGATTTACTTTAATTCCGTCCGATCTTTTTTGCTTATGGCGCGGTGCGGTACATTGTCGCGTATTGTACTGCTGCGGTGTCTGTTTTGTTATTTTGTTCCTGTATAGGAAAGAGGTGTCGGCTAGCTGGGATTTGGCCGGCAGGTGGCCATGCCTTCGGCAACAACCAGCAATACCTGTCGCCACTTCCAAGCCAATGTGTTTAACCGGAGCCGCTGTCAGAATTGCTTCCGCTCAAAGGAAACGCACTGCGATGAGGCGCTCGAGAAAGGAAAGGTACGTGGTTACGGTGCTGCTAGAGTTTGTGAGGCTCAATGATTTGGTTATCAGTAGGTGCGTCTCGTCTTCTCTTTATATATGGCTGACAGACGTTGTCCTTCGACTGGAGACGTCTGTCGGCGCAGTATTAGGCCGAATAGTTTAGTGTGCGCTGGTTTTTTGTTGACCGTCCAACCACCAGGAGTGCTGAGTCGTGGCCGAGCGTTGCTTTAAAACAGCCGATGGATGACATTGCTGACGGACCAGTTTAGCTCAAGATAACCGTCCGATGACCTGCGCCGGCCGCCGGCCAGCCTGTCGCCGTCGCGCTACAGCTGGCTGAGCAAGTAGGGAGCGAGCTACTCTGCCATTGAAACTCTATGCAGGCACCTAGTGACACAGGCAAACCCGTTTCCGTCCTCCACAGACTGATTTATCCTTTTTGTCCACTGAATAAGCAGCCACACTGTCTGTCTTGTCAGCTCCAACATTTGCCCCTTGCGCGCTGGGGGATCAGACAGTTTTTTCTAGTTTGTTTCTTTAGAATACATACATGGGCTTGGCTTACCGTCCCCTGCCTCGGTCCGGCGGTCGGCGCCGACCCACACACACTCCTAAATTTTGGCGATCTTTAAAGAAGTTTTATTACAAGTCACATATAATTATAAATTAACCGCAAATCTTGTCCTGTCCGCACAACCCCCTGTACCTGCTTTAGCCCTTTTAAAATGATTCTCTTCCTTGTAAAGAGCGAACATAAAGTACCAGGTTCGCTACGTTTTTGCTGTGTTGAATGCTTGTGTTCTTCGTGCGTAAATGTTCGTCAGTTGTCTGTTACACTCGAGCTATGAGAAATGTGTTTAGAGTGAGCAGACAAAGAAAAGGTTAATGTTCTCCTGTAAAGTGGTAAAAGGGTTAGGATGCGATGTGTTTTGTCGGGAGCCCTAAGTCCTGCTATCAAGTCTTGCGGCCGATTTCGCAACACTGTTCGTACGCTATTATTCGTGCCTTTCCCCTCTTTGACTGCCCATATTGCATGCTTGGATCAGAACACATCTATAGTTCTATCTATAGTATAGGATATAGTTCGCTCCGCCCTGCCCTGCCCTGTCCTGGTGACAACAAGTGTCGGTTACAGACAGAAAACGTTGCGGCATCGGGTAGTGCAAACAACGCATCGTCTGACTGAGTGCCGAGGACGGTTTTTAAACTTTTATTGATGCACACAGAAGTGTTGTGTTTCAGATGGCGAGGAAAGTGACGCAGTGTGGCTACTTGTTCGTGGCGCCGGAGAACATGGATTTTGGCAACTGCGCTCACCAGACACGAGTAATCGCTTGCTTGTCTGTAGACTGGCTTTACTTAGTCCGTTTCACTTTTGCAGCGATGGCAGCGTCGGTGGTTTGCTCTGTTCGACGACGGCCAGTTGTCGTACGCGCTGGATTACCATGTAACCTGGTCTAACAGGTTATTTGATCTGCTTTATTGCGCTTGTTTTAGCCGGAAACTGTTCCGCACGGAGTTATCGACATGAACACATGTTTGAGCGTGGAAAGAGCTGACGAAACCACCTCGCATACCAACAGCCTTTGCATCGCCGCCGCCCAGAATCGTGTCTATCTGAAGTCAGAGAGCGCCGATGATATTCGACGGTAGGCGCTTGGCTCTGTCCTCTTTGTGCGGCGCAGTTTGTGGCCTCTTTTGACTGCGGCGGCATTATCGTTTACCTTTTCAATTTGCCCACTTTAGTTGGCTGCAAGTGTTGTCAATGTACGCCAAGCAGAACGTGAAATTTGGTGACCCGAAACTGCTACCGTCTTCAGAAGTGGAAACTGAGGCAAGAACAGAAAGGAGTAGTGGCAGAGGTTAAAGGATTGTGCTGGTTTCAGCGTTCATCGGTCATTCTCGAGCAGGATGTGTCGGCGGTTAGAAGAGAGAGCCGCGCGCGACGGCTGTCCGATCCGTTGGCTAATGCCAAAATTGACGTGACCAGAATTCAGGACTCTCTACACGGCACACCTCGCAGCGTCAAACAGCGCAGTCGACTGGCCAAGGAAGACAACTGGACAATCCGTCGGGCGCTCTCCGACGTTCCCTTGAAAGGCAGTCACGCCATCATGCTGGCTCTCAACCAGCAGCACACCCAGCACGTCTCACCTCAGCCCACCGTTGTGACCGTGTCTGACACTGCTCCTCAGTGTCAGTCGCCTAAGGTTCGTTTGATTGAATTTTCCTAGTACACTGACAAAGCTTAAAATATTCTTTCTGCTTTATGCTGAAACCAAATTTGATACACTGCAGCGGTGAGGTCGGTGTTAGTTTGCTTCAGGTTGACGTGTGCACGATGCAGCACACTCTGCGCAAAGGTTGGCTTATGTTGCGAGGCCGGTCAGACAGCGACTGGCAGAAGCACTGGGTGGTGCTGGCTGGACTCTCTCTCAAGCTCTACAAGTCAGTTGACGCTTTAGCGTCATTCGATTCTGTGCAGCCTTCTCGCTTCAGAGATGCTTGGGCCGAGGACGGTGGAGAAGCTGCTGTAGTTATCGACTTGTCTGAATGCCACAAAGTCTATCCCATCAGTGTGTCGCGCAACTACGGCATTGAAATAAGGGTATGTGCTTTTTTTGAAGGTTTATACAGTCAGACCCTTTCCGCGAGCCTGTGGTTCCCTCAGTCAACTTACTTGGCGTTATGAACAGGTCAGCCAAGATCAATCAGCAACTCTCTACACTTAAGGAAACAACATGTAAAACACATTTTGAATGTGCTAGAATAACGCTATGCTAACATCCATTTGCCTCAAATAATACAGGATCATCCGAAAACTGAATGAACTTGCAAAGAATCAACAACAGAACCATGCTGGATGTCCTTGTCAGTACTAACAAACATAACCGAATGTGCGGCTTCAGCAGAGGTCATATCGATGGATCGTCCACGTCTGCCCCAATGAGCGCTTTGAGAAGGTGGTTGCTGCGCAGTCCGATCCGATCCGATTTGCGGTGGGCCTTACGGCCTACGATCAGACTCGTGGTCCATTTCGCGACCCCCGTGATTCGTCATCTCGGACGTTGCCCTTCTTTCACAGCCATGCTGCTGGGTGCCGGTCACCAGGAGGGCGGCCGGCGTGTTGATGCCATGATGGTGACAGCTTCCGACGGCCGCTGGTGCCACCTATGTCAGAGGGCTCCCGGTGCTTTGCGCTGACGACCAACTTTGCGACAAGAAATTTGCCGGGATGATGACCGCACAACGTCGCGCACAGTGGATATGCGGCCTAAACCACTGCACAACTGTGCCGGCGCCGTGTGTGCTGTGCCGCGGCGGTAACTGGAGGCTTCGATTGGTTCAGTGGCAACCGATGAGTGGTCATTTAGGCCTCCAGCTCGTTGAGAACAGAATCGAGCAGTGCAGATCGGATCGGACAGAACAGACTGTATCGTAGAGACCTCAGTGGTAGGGTTAGCTGGGTCGGAAGCTTCAGAAGTGCGTTGCGTAATATCAGTGGCAGATTGGGAAACGCCCAAAATTGCATCTTCGTTCATCATACGAGCAGCACCACGCTAGGTCACACGAATCCTGACCCACCCGCCTCTGTGTCACGTACAACCGTGAAGTGTGGTCCTAACAACGGGCCGTCGGCCCAAACTTGCGCAAGTGTCCACAAAATGCGGGACGCTTGATACCCTATTTTGAGTGGCGGCGCCAAGCAAACAGAAAGCGCCAAAGGGCAGCGCGTTGAAGTGCTCTTTTTGAGTATGCATGTCCTGTTCTGTCAGGTACAGAGTAAAGTTGAACAACAACAACAACAACAAAGCTTTGCATAATAATAATAATAATAATAATAATAATAATAATAATAATAATAATAATAATAATAATAATAATAATAATAATAATAATAATAATAATAATAATAATAATAATAATAATAATAATAATAATAATAATAATAATAATAATAATAATAATAATAATAATAATAATAATAATAATAATAATAATAATAATAATAATAATAATAATAATAATAATAATAATAATAATAATGCATAATAATAATAATAATAATAATAATTAGGATCCCACTCGACTATGATATCCATTTATCTACTAAAGCTACCACTGGCTTTGGGTGACCTGGGTTGGCTTTGCGTCATCTAGTTCCAGTCAGACTGGTTTGAACCCACTACAGCCGCTAGGGATGCAGGGTTAGTGGCTCTATATGCACGGTACCGGTACCATATGGTACTCCACGTTCGGGTACTGTGGTGATACCATATATGCTGCTGCTGCCGGTACCCATACATGTAACAGGGGGTCTGGGGGCTGCCTCCAGGCAACATAGGCCAGACCCCCCCCCCAGATCACCTCGCCCGAGACAATTTTTCCGACCCCTCTCTGATTTTCTGAAACTAATTTTTTGAGCGATTTTTTTACAATTTCAGACTACTAAAATTCCTAAAATCGCCTGTAAACCAGCCTTTTTAGCTGTGTTTGAGCCTAAATTAGCGATTTTTAGCCGAAACAGTGTGATTTTTGAGCGTTTTTAGTGCCCAATTCCCTGCTAGGGAATTTGGGCTCAGATCACCGCCGGCCGACCCCAGACACCAACCCCCTCCCCTTCGGCGGATGACCTGTTACATGTATGCCGGTACCGTATATGGTACAATTACCTTGGCAGGTACCATAACAGGGTTCGTGCGGGACCTGGAAAGTCAGGGAGTCATGGAAAAGTCAGGGAATTTAAAAAAGTCAGGGAATCAGGGAAAAGTCAGGGAATTTGGAGTCTGGTCAGGGAAAAAATTGATAGCAGCAGAAACATCTCGCCGCCAAATGGTCATGTCAGAACTTTACACGACACTTTTGAAGATCGGTCTTCTGATTTTATATACTCTACTTAAGCAGGAAATTTACCCTCTGAATACCGTTTATATGCGTTTTTCAAAGCCGATTTTTCAAAAATTTCTCAAATTGGTTGCCGTTTCCTCACCGTAGTTGGTCAGGGAATTTTGACATTGGTCATGGAAAAGTCAGGGAAAGGTCAGGGAATTTTGCTATGCAAAAACCGCACGAACCCTGCATAAGCTACTGCTCCCACCCTTCAGAATTCGTACCGTATGGTACCGGCACTTATGGTCATGGGTAACCATGTATGTATGGTGCCGGTACCAGATATGGAGATGGTACAAATATGGTACCACCACAATCCACCGAATGTGGGGGTATGGTGCCAGTATGTACCATAAATGGCGTTAAGCGCCTGACTGTTATACCTATATAACGTCAGCGTATTTTACTTGTGGAAGGTAATGAGTGATCTCTGACCAAAATTGACCAGCTAGCTACAAAGCTTTTTCAATGTTTTAACTCGTAACTTTTCAAAATTATTGAGTAAGGAATGCCGGTGTTGAAAGTGAGAAAAGGTGATTGTTTTAGTGTCGACGGTGGCGCTACGTACTGTCTGCAATGACTCCGGGTATTCGGGATAGTTGGATATCAGCTATTCAGCAGAATCAGAGCAACCCGTCTCCTACATCTGACGATTCTTTCTCGCGCACATCTGCCGATTCTAGCTTAACTCCAACTGGATCTACCGTCTCTGCACCCGTACGTCATTCTATGTATAATCAGTTACTCTACACAGATACATAGAGGGTAGATCGCGTTAAGTGTCCCATGTTTGATCGTTTTAGAGGTGCGGTAATATGTATGTGAACGGATTTCAACCAACTTTTACACAAATATAGTGCCAAGGGTAACTTGTTGCTATGACTTGACTTATTTCTCTTGCCACTTGGGCGTGGCGTGGAGGAGTTGATGATTTGCTTGAACCAAGTCTTCTTTGAGGCGTTGGGGACGCACCTCCTCAGACATGGGCTAGCATTTCGGCTGAGGGGGGGGGGTAGAATTTTCAATTCATGAGGGGGGTAGGAGCGCCTGAGGGGTGGTTAGCCGAAAAGTCCGATTTTTGGCTAAAATCAAGGTTTTTGGCTTTATTTTTCATTAAAATAAGCTAAAATAAGCTATTCTGAGCTCATTTACACCTAATCCAGGCATATTTTTGTCATAATTTTCTATTCAAAATTCTTTCCAAAAAATTCCTGAGGGGGGGGTAGCGGCCGGCTGAGGGAGGTAGATCAGAGCCTGAGGGGGACCCAACCCCCGTCAGTCCCCCCTTTGCCCATGTCTGCCTCCAGTCCGAGGGTTGGGTGTTGAATATCGGAAGAGAAATTAGACAGCTGCGTCGAAACCATCGATCGCTCTTTGAATCAGCTTTGAGATAGTTTGGCTGATGATTGCAACGAGTTCTGATGGCAGAATTTCGCAGACGTTCAAGAAGGGTGACATTCAGTACTGTGCGAAGACAGTTCATAAGTCTTTGTCGTCTACTTACCGCTCTCTGGGCCAAATTTCAATTTTGGGGTCTGAATAGAGCAAAGGGTGGTAGGCAGTCTAAGCAGTTTGTTCTGGGACCTAGATCGGTAGTAACCAGAGAACTACTTAGTTTTAGCAGAAGGGAACTAAAGCTGGTGGTTGGTTGGTTAACCGGACACAGTAGTAACCTTAATAAGCATCTTAGCATTATGGGCCTGGTGGATGATCCAACATGCTCCTTCTGCTCAGAAGAAGAGGAAACGCCTGAACATTTGGTTACACAATGTGACGCATTGGCTGGGCGTAGGTATAGGATCCTGGGGCGAAGGTATCTGACCACCCAGGAGCTGAGTGAATTATCTGTTAGGGACCTCCTGAGGCTGATTAAAGCCTCGGGTAGGTGGTAAGTTCGACTTGGTCGATTTCATTTATACGGGGCATCGAAATGGACCCTCGGGTCTGATCGTAGGGTCGTATGGTCGACCCCCCCGTCACATCGAATCGAATCGAGCAAAGGGTGAAGACTCGATCCAATCAGAGACTGACTCAAAACAATACCACGACTGGATGAGTCTATCACTGACAAGGGCAGTTATCCACGTTTTCTGTGTTCTCCACCGGAGTGAAAGAGATGAAATCTTTTGGAGTGAGAGGGATTCCAAAGAGTATTGTCCCGATTGCCAGGGATGCGGGCTTCTGTAATGAGACAGAGTTGGATGCCATAACCAGACAGTTCTCCAGCCAGTAGTTCCTGTGAACCGAGCGCAGAAATTGATCGACGTTCCAGAGTCCAACCATAACAGAGAGTTGCAGGCAATAGCTTGACCTAATATTATGGTGACATCCTAGCATGATCTTGTCCATTTCATAGCGGCATCATAGGTTTCAAGACCAAAGTACCCTCATCATCTGACCGGGAAAACAAAGGAGCTGGTTTTATAGGGAGCTGCCACACTCCCAAACCCTCCTCCTTCATCCAGGCGTGGGACTGGCGGCGAAGTTTAGCGCGTAGCAATCGATCGAACATGGGACGCTTAGTGTGATCCACGCTGTATTTTCATATTCACGCACAAACTAGATTACGCTAGTTAAAGGGTTTTCCATTCTTACTAGCGGCACCCATCCGACTGCTTTTCCTCGACCAAACCTACATTGTATAGGTGCTTTTATGTAGTCGCCGGTACGTACTTGGATGAAATAGACGAAAAGGAGCATTATTTTGGATAATTTTATGTGTATACGGTGACATGAACCCCCAAAAGGAAACTCTGAAATTGCTGTAAGTTTAAGTCAGCATGTGTTTGTGTTGCAGCGCAAGAAGCATATTGCCTATGTGGCTCCAGAATCGCATCACAGAAGTGTGACAGATCCCAGCTCTTCTGAAGACGAAATGGATTTGTTGCATGACGATATGTCTGTCTCAGAGAGGTGAGCTGTCCTTTTATTCCTATCATCCAGTGTCGAGATTGTGAGACTGCTACAAACTTGCACTGTTCGTTTTCGAAGTGATAACAAAAATAGTTTGTCTGTGCTGTGGTGTGGCTGAAGAGAAAAGGATCAGTTAAGGTCGCTGATTGAAAGCGAGGAAGACGAGAGAGATACGCCAGAGCAACTAGAAGGCGGCAATCGAGAGCGCCGACGTCCGAGCCTGTCTCCCACGGTCAGACGGTCGCCGGTGTCGAAGGTGAAAGAAAAGTCGACGAAACGTCAGAGATCGCCCAGTCATCCGCAAAGGTTGCGTGTCATTGTGTGTCAATTGCTGCACTAAAGGTGCGTTTTCAGCCGAGAAGAACGACCGCTTACGGTTCCAGTCGACGAGTCTGACGACCGTTGCTCGCACGCAGCAGAATCGACTCAGGTGAGCAGCGGCTGCGTTGTAACCAATCTCTGCCTCCAACCGGGTCACATCTGTTGCGACCAGAGCCGTCTAAGTTTTTGGAACCCCGCTTTGGCGGCAAAAGACAAAACCTGCCGGCGCGCGCCCCCACTGCGCTTAAAGAAGAAGAAAAGGTGCCGGTTTATGCGCCAGATCAAACAGCTAAATCTCGGCTCTTAAGTGCACCTGGAGTTATCGGCGTCCTTTCCGTCGCTCGCCTGCTGCGCTCTTGTTGTTTGTTGGCCGTTTTTTTAAATCGCCTTACAATTTGTGTTGAGGCGCTGGCAAGAGATTAATGGAGGCAGTAGCGCCGTCCACTGAATGGATATTGAACTTGAAGGGTGCGTGCCGTGTAAGTATTTTAATATTAATTTTACAGACGTCTATTTCTGCCGCCTCCACCACCGTTAGCATAGAGGGTAACTCGAGCCACCTTCAACAACGCCGGGAGCTCGAGCGTAGACTGGCACTGCTGGAAAGTCAGGTACGTGTCTGATCTGCGATAACGGCTTGGCGCTACCGTTTCTGCTCTATTGTTCGATTTATCGTGCGATCACTTTTTACTGCTCCTGCCTAGTTGGTGCCGGTGCCGGTGCCCGGAAAGACTGTTTACGCTTGCATTTATTCACTCGGTGGCTAGTGTCGATTGCGCTTGAGCTTGTTGTTAGTAGGAGCAGCAAGAGCCATTGCTTATGAATGAACTGCTCTTCTTGCATGCTGCGTCGCTCAATACTTGTACTGCTGGTTGGTGGCTGTTTAACTCGGAGTCGGTGGTTGCTCAGCCCGGCCGCCGAAAGAAGAAGCGCTCACAGGTGGCGCTAGTTAAGCCCTCATACTGTTGCTCTGCGCTGTCTACCTTGGCTTCTGCGCCGGTATGAACCCCGTCCTCGATGGCTTTTTGGTAGAGGCACATCGCCGGCCGTGTCGCTGCATCGTACACCGGTGGGCGGTGTTGCTGGTGGCTTATGTTTCGTCACAAGTGCGTTTGTTTATGTTCCAGTCTAAATCATTGGCCAGCCGCTTATCATTTTGTTGATAAACTTCCCACTCTGCGAGCATCTGTTCTGAGCTGTTCTCTGCGCTCAGCCCTAGCGTCTAATGAATAGACTGTATTTAGGTGGACTCGCTACGTAACGAACTGCGGGATACCAGGGAGCGGCTGGTAGAAACGGAGTCGGAGAACCAGCGCTTACGACACATGTGGCTAGAACGGCAGCCACAACCAGTGCAGGTTTGTGCCGTTTGCTTTATGCTGTCGGTCTTTTTGTACGCTCGTCAAAGTTCACTTGGATTAGTTAGTTGATGTGGCAGCCGTTGATTGCTAGCCAGCCCTAATTTTCTGTAAAGCCAGTCAGTAGTCTCTGTTTGCGCACGTAAATGTTGCAGCAGTTGGAAGAGTCGCCGCAGCCTCAGCTATCCGAACTTCGGCACAGTTTGGCGATGGCTGAAGCTGAGATACTCGAGAAGCAGCAGGAAATTGAACTGCTGCGCACTGGATTCGACGAAGAGCGACACCAAAGCGTCTCAGTAGCTACTCAAGTGCCTTCGACTGACTGTCGCGAGAACGACGCTCAGACAGACGACGAAAGATTGGATTTCTCTGTCCTATTCAATCACCTTTCCGTTCACCTCAACCTCTTGTCGCAGTTGCCGCGAAGTACTCAGTCAGAGGATTATGTGCGTTATTCTGAGCTGATGGAGAACACCAGTAAACATCTGAGCGGATGTGAATCGTATCAGGACGCATCAACGGCAGAACGGGTTAGGCAGCTGGAATCGTGCATCGAATCGATTAATGAACTGCTGGCCATGTTGCCGTCTTTGATGGCGGCGTCAGCTGCGGTCGGAGAGGCGAGGGTGAGCGCTGTTGATGCATGCACTCTTACCGATGGGCTTAGTGATTCTCTCTGCTCTTCTGTCTCTGATTTGGCCGACTTGCCTTCTCGCTCACTCACCTCTGTGCATTCTCAGTTGGCTACTAAACTGGCTGCATGTATGGCCGCGCAGCACGTCCAACTGGCGCAGAGCCCACTGCTCTCTGCCGACCATTTCGAGTCAGTTCTCGCCCAAGCCTTTAGCATGGAGATAGTGCTGGTCTGCGAAATGGCCAATGTGCTCGAAAGCAGCTCCACAAGCGGTCGTCTGCGCCGATCACTTCTGCTGCAAGAGTGTCGCACTTGTTACGTTGTACTGTTCAGACTGTGCCACCTGCTGCAACGACCTGCTACTGACCCGCTGGAAGAGGATGCGTTGGATTCGATTAGTCTCAACTTGTTTCCTTTGTTTGTCGGTCAACTGAAAAGCGCCATACTATCTAAATGGCAGTCAGCCCAGCTGCTGATGTCTACTCGTCTGCCGCAGCTGGTTGCTCAGACACAGCACTCTGACGAGACCAGACGACGGGCACTGAGGACGGTGGCCGCAAAACTCATCTGTTTGAGTGGTGAGCGACGGTCGTTGAGTGGTAGTTGTGTGCACCAGTCACAACTGCAACACGAGTTGGCCGACGTGTTTGCGAGGTTTCAACATCACGCAGACCAGGAGCAGAACGACAGGGCCGACTGTACACAGGTTCTGACTGAAGCGTTTGCGCGAGTCAATCGGTTAGCTGTTGACCTAATTGCGCTTGCTGATAAGCGGCTGGATGACTGTACCTTTGGAAAGGAGTCTGACATAAGCGCAGAAGATATCAAAGTGGCTGTGGAACATCTTGTTGAGAAGTTCTGGGGACGAATCAAATCCGGCTCTTCGTCCGTCAATTCGCCTGTGCTGTCGGCTGCCCCGAAACTGGCCTTTATGGAGACGGGCGTGCAAGAGGCTCTGGCCAATCTGCGTGAAGCTGATTGGGTTGAAAATGTTGCACTGGAAAGCTGCAGTTTGGTGGCGCTGTGCACTGTGGCCAAAGGAATGGCCGAAGGAGTACGTCAGTGGTCAATTGAGACTTCTCTTGTCGATTCAGAAGACACATCCGACCGGCAGTTTGATGACAGATGCCCAAAAGTACTCGAACAGTTTCAGCAGACAATCAGCAATGATGATAAAACAGAAGCTCTGCGGAAGTCGGTTGACGATGCTGCAGAACTGGAACGGTTCGTTGGCTTCTACGAGCCAGTCGCCCGTCAACTGTTTGACCAGTGTTGTCTGAACGCGTCGCTCCAACTTGCCACCACTGTTTTGCGCTGTCAGTACGAGAGTGAGCAACTGGAACGGTGTTCCAACTGTGCTTTGTTGGAGGAAGAAGTTGAGAAACTGCATCAAGAATGTCAGTCGATTACATCCGATTTGAGAGTGGATCTCGGCCGAGAACGCTTGCGCATGCAGGTCTAGTTTGGTTGCACTTTATTTCTGTTGCATTCTTTGTTTCTTTAAGGTGGCATGCTTCCAAGCTTCATTGTCTAGTCTCTCTGTTCCGTTTTGAAAAGGAAAATTTCAGAACGATGCTGAGCAGTGGTCACATCAGTCGCCGGTTGATGCTGGTGAGGCGTATGCAAACGAAATGAAAGAATTGGAACAGGAACTCATAGACGCCCAGGCAAGTTCTTGCGCTGGCCCTATGGCTGTGTCCAGAATGGCAGATTGTAGACTGCGCACCGGGAAGAAGTTGAAGCTTTACGGAAAGAGTTCGAGGATCGGCTGAGCAGACACAAGGAACGTTTTTGTAACGAAGAAGAGTTGCGCAAAAAGTTGCAGGCAGAAATTCGGCAGATGAAGGTTTGTAGTTTTAATCAGTTTCAGCTCAGTCGTAACGTGAAATGGGTTTTGCAGATAATGAACGATCACAGCATGGAAACCCTTCAGCGCTCACATCACGAGTTGCTAGCGAATCTAAAAACAGCCTTCGAACATCAGTTGCAAGCAGCTGCGTCGAAGCACCAGCAGGAGTTGCTTGAGGAAAAGGATGCTACTCGTAGAGGTAACTGCGTTCGGTGCTGGAACACTGATCACAAGCATTAGCATACCTCATTGTGGTGGTGGTAGGAAGGAAAGTTCAGGCAACAATAAGAGAAACGAATAAATTATCTCCTGGACCTATCTATTTTATGCCAAGAATGTGTTTTAAATGCGTTTTTAAGGCTAATTTTGCAAACAGCATATCCCCTTTGGCCAACCAGGCAATTTTAAAATTTGACACCCCTTTGCAAAATCCTGGGTACGCCACTGATCACAAGTACCCAAAATACGACCGTCCCATTATAATTACAAACAGAGCCCAGTCCCATTGAAATCCGTTAGGCAAATCCCGTTGATTATTATGTGTATCGTAGAATTTCCATATGGGTTTAAAGTACTGATTTTCTTGTAGTGTCAGATGTCCTGTTAATATGTACTAAGGGGCCCCGACCAGAGTAATCCCCAGCTGGAAAATATCAAACCCCTACCCTTATCCAAGAGAGCTCTAGGACTCCAGACCCAAAGTAAAGTCCTATAGTTCTCTGGTAATAGCAAGTTGGGGCTTACATGATCACGTCTTAGCGTAAAGTGCACTTAAAATGCCTTTGGTAATAGAATTTAGCGTTTCTTCTTCTGCTATGCAAGATAAAGAGGTGTTTTAGAATTGCAGTTGTGCTTTGTTACAGCTTTGGATGCCGTTAGACGGGCGCACGAAGCCGAATTGCAAAAGCTGAGGCAAAGTACAGGAATTGTGAATGGCTCGCTGTGCAGTCCCGAACCAATTGATAAGAAAACTAAGTAAGCAGTTTCTCTGGTTTTTACTTATGTTCATAACGACTTTACCGTAAAAGATCAAAGGAACGAGAAAATTTACTGTCTCTACGCAATCCTGCCTTTCCGACGGAGATACGAAAAAAAACGTGCTAGACCTGTTAATTTTCTACTTTGAAATGCGCTTTTGCGTTCCAAACAATTTTCTCAGGTCGGGCAGTCTCAACCCAACTTAACATGTTCACTTCTTTTAATACGAATGTGTTTATGATTTTGCTTTGTAAGGAGGTCAGAAAATTAATCTATTGTCTGGGAAAAGTTAGGGGATATGGAACGTCCTGATCTGTATGAACCATACATGTAGGTGCATGGTCGGCAGATCAGGGGACAGCCAGGTCTCCGTGCGTAGTTGCCCGACTATAGGTGCAAATTTATTGGGCACCCGCCATACACTTGTTAAACCCTGTTAAAGAGAGCATTTCAGTGTAATCCTGGAACAGATGAGCAAAGAACTGTCGGAGCTGTCGGCCGCTTATTCGGCCAAATGTTTGGAAAATTCTCAGCTCGAGGAGAAACTATCCGACATTCGGCATAAGTGGAGTAGAGCGGGGTAGGTGGTTTAGTTTGGTCGTCGGGCTAATTTATTCTACATACCGTTCTTCTACTTTCAAGATCTGAGGAGGCCGAAATAGACGAAGAACATACGCTCCGACTAGAGCTCGAACACAAGACTGAACTGGTTTTGAGACTGGAGCAGCAAATTAACGAACTTAACGCCGAGCTGAACAACCTGAAGACAGCCATCCGTCAACCACCTGCCTCTAAGGCGGAACTGGCAGTGGAGCCAGTGAAGCAAAACGGTAACCGTTGTTCTTGTCCCAGTCCAATTGCCTTTAACAGACCTACCACTGGTGTTGGCATTATTGCAGTTGGTTTCTGGCCTCGGTAAGATTGGTTTTAGCGGTTGACGTCACTCTTTTACTTAAGTCGAGCGGCATGGTTGTGCGGTGTTCTGTTTGCATTGCGTCTTCTGCTTCTCGTACTGTAGTTACGTTTCTGGAAGCCGTTGCACCTTTGACATTTTCTCGCATACATTTAACAGGTCGTTGGCCGTATCTCTGGCTTTGGGTATGTGAGCCCAAATTCAATTCAGTAACAAAAATCCTTTCACCATGACTGTTACCGTAATCTAAAAGTGTGGGGAAATTTTGGTCAGAAAGAAGTGTTTGGGAAAAGGCGTTGGCCTGTTACATGTGTTTTACTGCTGAAACACTTACCAACAACCTCGGTATCTTGCCTCAGTCGTTTGCAGTGGCTTCTAAAGTGTAGTTGTAGCGGTCGACCGAAACTCCAGTTGCCCAGTGTTTTAGAACTGTTAGGAAATTGCTGTACCATACGGATTTATGCTTCTTCTATCGGTTTTTACCTAAAAATTATTGTTTCTTCACTCGATTCTTCTATCCAAGTTTAAGGTAATAAGACATCAATCACCCACTGAACGAAAAACTTTGTATGTTGTTGTAGCTCATTTGTTTTACGCTTGTTCTACACGTTTGATCGCAGTTTTCTGTCTTGTAAACTGAACCGCTGGCATTATTTGCTGCGTAGAAAGCTTGTAAGACGGATAGCTTAAACCAATTCTGCAAAGTTTATCCGTTCATTTGGGGCTACTTTTTACTGGTGTATGAAGAATTTTGGCTCGAAAATAATTTTGGCTTTGATTGTGGAAAAAATACTTGGCTTCTTTAGACTATTGCAGTTGCGATTTGGCATAGTCAACCGCTCTAGCTTGATTCCGGTCGATCGCTATGCAGCAGGTCTGTTGCCAGTGAAAGATTTTACTTTTCAGGAGCGGTGGAAATGGCGAACGAATTGGGAAGTGTGTCGGACTACCAGCCAAGACAACCGCGCATACGTAACCGAGACAGACGAAACGGTAAAATTACCGGCTGTTCTGTGGTGCTAACAAGAGTTGATTGCAGGTAGTCGATACCATAGTACGCCGCAGTACGTAACCGACGTGTCTTTATCGACGGTGCACAGTCGACATAGTGTGCCTGACTACATAATGGCTGAGTTTCGGAACGTGATGAGTGTGCCTGTATCTGAACGTCGCAAGTTCTTCGAATCTTTGGGTACCAGCGCTACTCTGCTATAGTAGCCGCTCACTTACTTTCCTCTTGTTGCGCTATTTATTCTTACAAAATAATCATTATTTATTTCCGATTGTTCGTAGTAGTGGTTTGGTTGCTGAAAGGTTCTATTTATAGTGCTGTTTTATTGCAGTTTTGTTATATTCTGTTTGTCTGGTGCTTCTTGAACAATTCCAGTACAGTAGATAGTTTTAACCGATCACTTACGTTGTATAAGAATTATATTCACAAATAGTCTTTCAGGGGAATGTCATTTTAACAGTACTTAACGCCATGCCCGAATTGTGATGGCCGTTTGATCCGAGTTATCAGTATACTGTACCTACCACAGAGCAAATAAACAGAATTTATCAGCTACACCTAAACCTACTACGTACGTATAATGTGCAATACCATCTTAAGCCTTTTCTTTTGGCATCAAGTTCAGTGCCATGGCCCAATGTTCTCTGACTTCAACAGATTTTTGGCCAGAGTGGGTTGTTCTCCAATGACTGCTCAACTCGTACCTGTCCCCGGATTCAAACTTGCACAGTGTGCAGGTCAACGTATTCTTGTCCTCTGCTCGGCTAACCGCATTCTTGTTGGCGGGGCTTGCCTACAAATCAATCTTAGTGCACCAATCAGACGGATAGCCAGCTAGGTACCGGAAGCTCGGTTTGTCCTTGTTCGGTGAGTAGCAGAGAAACCGGCACATGGCTGTGATGGTTTTGTTCGTGGAACCGCACTACATTGGCGGCGCGAGCAGTGTAGTCGCACAAACTGCAGCGCACCGAACCCGTTTTTGAGCCGTGCATGCCGACGTGTCGCGCCAGAACGTGCGCGTTGTCGCAGCGGAACGAACACTTGCTGCAGGCGTGTGAGACCACTAACTGAGCCCGCACTGTCTTGCCCGACCGAGCGTGTTGACTTTGATGCTTTACCATCAACGCTCCGGAGTGCGTGCGAAAGCCACAGTGGTGACAAGTCAGTCCGTGGCGGCCGGACAGTCTGGCACTCGCTCGCTGCTGACGCTCGCTCTTAGCAGAAGCACGACTGGAGCGGACGCCATGCAAGACTAGGTGGTGGTCGAGAGTCTCGGCGCGCGAACAGTTGAATGAACAGTACGAACACTTGAACTGACGACGCGAACTGGCCTTGTGCAAGAGACGATGTTCTTTCAGCAACCTCGCACTCTGCGCTTTATGCGGACACTGACTGCACGCCAACTCTTTGTCGTCACCTCCCCCCTCTGACCACACTGCTTCGACAGGTGCTGAAACAAACGGTCGTACGTACGTAACTATGATGAGTATACTTTACGTACTACTATTTTCTATGCAATACGGTGGAATTAAGCATGTTTCCACTGTACGGCGGAAGTGTTCTAGAGTTCATACACGTCTCTGGGAGTAAAGGGGGACCGGTCCCCCAAAGCCAGATTTTTCGGCAAAAGGCCTTTCTTTCAAACTAGAATAGGGTTTCAGATGCCTTTCAATTCAACCCTAATTAGGGTTTTTTGTTCAGCTCAGAAATCCTAAACAGGTATTCCGAGTATAAAATAGACAGTTTTAGTACATAGTGTGCGCACCCACTGTCTGCTACCTTTTCGACTACTACCGTTCTCCGACTTCTTCCACTACTACCAACCACCATGGTTCGCACAAAGATGAAAGAAAGATATTTATACTCAGCGTTTGTATTATCATGGTCTTTGTTGTTTTGTAAGTAAAGCGCTCTCCCGTTTCAATAGTTAATTCATTTCTCATAATTTTGTTTTTCCTCCCGACCTCCACCACAAATAGGGTGTACACACCCTACACCCCCTGGGTACGCCACTGTTTGTGGGCATCCGCAAGCTCGCTCGAAACTCGGTTCGGGAGCTTGAAATTTATTAGAAAGCTCGAAAAGTTTGCAAAAGAACGATGTAAAATCAATACATAAAGCTTTCCTCCCTAATTATCCGTTTTTCGTTGTCTTTTGTTTAAAATATTTCAGAAAATAATAAAATCACACAATTCTTGAACTCTTAAATTAGAAATTTGATTAAATCTTAAGCATGTTAAACTGAGTAGCGTGTTCTGGGCTCGGCTCGACTCGGACTACGAGCTTTACAGTTTTGATATGCTCGCTCGAATTGAGATCGCGAGCCGAACCCGAGATTTTTCAGGCCCGTCAACATCTCTAGTCGCTGCCAACGCCATATTATGTACGTACGTAGTACATACAGTACAATACTTCGGTCAACCATTGACTAATGCTCGTCAGACTATGTACAGTATCTGTAAAAATTTATAAGGCCAAAACAATATGACGGATCTGAATGTATAGAGAAACATTAGGATAGCATACTACAGTAGGTTGACTATGACGACCTCAATTAATGTCACCAACGAACAGTGTGACGATCTGATGTCACGCCTCCGAATCTTTGCTACCAAGGTGGACAAGGTGCATGCTAGCGCAGCTGAGGTCCGGATACATACATGTCCTATCTGCGATCCTATCAGCAGCGGCTCCACCCCGAAAGCCGACCCAAATTGTCCCGACTGCGGGCAGCACTCTGCACCTGTTTGGCTGTACTGTAAGGGACCCATGGACACAGCCGGTGGCAGCAGCTGCCTTCCTGGGGCGGCTACCAATAACAACAACTGACGTGAGTGGTCAGCCTCGGGCGATTTACATTTTAGGTGGGCCAAAAAACTCACGAGGCCAAAGTACAAGTGCAAACTTTCAATTAGTAGTAGGACTACTGTGGCATTCAAAGCTACTGGGTACATTCTCGGTAGTACCTACATATACGTACCTGGGCCAGCATCTTTTGAATCTTTCTTTAGTTTTTCATGCTTCTTTCGATGCCACCCAAGAGAACGCCGAGAAACTGCCAGGAAGTTGCACTCTTCACACTTGTACGTTGTTGTCTGAAATGCACACAAACAACAATCACCAAAGGCCATCATCATAAAATCGGAACCAAAACTTGTACTGTTTTGTAAGCAAATAATCATACCCCGCTCTGATCACCGGAGGCAAGTTGGTGTTGGGCTTTGTGACGACTCAACTGGGTCACATTTATACCGGAGAAGGAGCACTGATCACAGTAGTAGTATTTAGTCGGGCGTTTGTGCGTTTTCACATGCGCACGGAAGGCAGCGTATAAGGACGACTGGAAGTCACACTGATCGCACGAGTAGGTCTTGCGTTCTTGTTTAGAAGCATGAAGTTTGAGGTGTTGCCGGAACCGAGAATACGTGTTCACACTCACTGAACACTTGGAACACCGGAATTTCTTTCCAGGACAGTGTGTGTTGTTGTGTCGCACAATGTGACACATGCGTCGGCAGGTGAACGGACAAAGGCTAAACAGCAGCAGACGTGAGTAAACGAAAACGATTATACATAGAGTAGTACAGTCAGATACTGAACGTTCAAATTAGCTTAAACGCACCCTTGGTACATGTAGGAGTTGATTTTAAGTCACCCAGAGCGAACAGTAGAAACCATACATCTAACAGGTCCTTCGCCGACCGGGGGTCTGAGCCCAAATTTTGAGAGGGGGTTGGGCACTAAAAACGATCAAAAATCACAATTTTTTGGGCTAAAAATCGTCAAAAACCGCTAATTTGGGCTGAAATAAGTACTGTTTTGCAGGCGATTTTGGCAATTTTTGTGACTGAAATTGTAAAAAAATCGCAAAAATTTGCTCAAAAATTACTTGCCAGAAAAATCGGAGGGGGGTCGGAAAAATCGTTTCCGGGGGTCCCCATCAGGGGGGAACTGGCCTTGGTCGGGTAGGGGTAGACCCCTCCGACCCCCCTATGGTTGAAACTGACGACAGAGATCTCCAGAGACTCATCAAGGAATTTGGTAGATTCTCTGACCTCTTAATACCTCCAATTCGGGTTTTAGTTTATTTATTGGATCAAAGGTCTAACGCTAGCGGTTATTTTACCAACAGCAATCAATGAATCAAATCAACAAACCACCAGAAAGGGGCGAAGGTACATTACAATTACATTACGAGATACAGGCACCATACCATACATGTAACAGGGGGTCTGGGGGGCTCTGCCCCCCCCCCCGAGACGATTTCACCGCCCCCCCCTCCGATTTTTTCTGGCAAGTAAATTTTCGAGTAAATTTTTGCAATTTTTTACAATTTCACACACAAAAATTGCCAAAATCGCCTGCAAAACAGGACTTTTTACCTGTATTTCAGCCCAAATTAGCGATTTTTAGCCCAAAAATGCGATTTTTTCGATTTTTGAGCGTTTTTAGTGCCCACCCCCCTCCCCCAAAATTTTGGCTCAGACCCCCCTCAACCCCCCCTCCCCACATCGGCGGATGACCTGTTACATGTATGAACTATACCGCAACATTACATTCAGAATGGGCACCAAATAATGGTACTTTATACGTAGGTGTTTTGTAAGGCGTTAATGGCTAACTGTAATAATGTAGTAAACGCTTATTTTTGTCAGAAAATCGTACTCGAAAAATTGTCCAAAGTCAATCCGCTTTAATTTTAAAATTCAACCTCTTAGCAGAAGAACTGACCTAACCCATGGCCGGTAACACCCGAATACTACGTGACCATCAGAAAATTATAGCAACTTACTGACACTTGATGAAGCGCTTTCCGCTCTCCAACGCAACAGTTCCCACTTTTACGTTGAGCTTGTTGTACAACGGCTCTCCGACGTGTTTCTTCAAGGCTTGATCATCGTTCTTTTCCGTGGCCTTGCCTTCAGACTTGCACTTTATTTTTGAAAGCGGCTCCTTACTGGCAGCCGCCTTCACCACTACGGTCAGATGCGCACGGTTGGCAGCCGGAAAGTCGACCGGCTCTGGCTGAGATGCATCGTGGTGCAGCTTCTCATGATCCACCAGCACATTCAACTCGTGGCACGCAAACGTGCATGCCTTGCATTTGTGCCGGCCGTCGGTGGAATGGCGCTGAGAGTGCTGCTGCAAGTCCCACTTGAAGTTGGCGCGGTAGGGACACTGTTGGCAAGCGAACACTCCTCGTCTCCTACCCTTTCCGCTCTTCTCCGCTGACTGAGACTGCTTTTGCCCCTGCTTCTTTAGCCTTTCCGGCACGGCTTCAGAGCGTCCATGCATCCGCTTGTGGACGAAGAAACTGGCGGCCAACTTGCACGAGAAAGTGCACTGATCGCATCGAAGTTTCGAGACGAACTGATGATTCTCCAAGTGTTTGGTGAGTTGGTTGTGTTGATGAGTCTTGTACGGACAGTGCGTACACGAAAACTTTTTCGTGCGCGCTGCAGCTGCTGTCTTAGTGCGTCGGTTCGGCCGCGCACCGATTCGGTGCAGCACTGGAGCGCCTACGCTCAGCTTTCCGCAGCTGCGACCACGATGCAACAAGATCCGATGCACTCTCACGTGTCCCAGAGTCCTCAACCACAGACCACAGACACAACAGTGCCACGGTCGGCTAGACAACCAACTGGAAGAGTGACTAAAATGCCCTTTAATATGGGCTGCCAACTCTTGACGCGAAGCCGCCGTGAACGAACAACCGTTGCAGACCAGACGACGCATTCTAGCGTGCAGTTTGCGGTGCCGTTTGACGGCATCAGAGCGCACCGCCGTGTAGGGACATTTGACGCACCGATGTTGTCTGACAGCTTTCAGCGACCGTTTGCTGCCTTTGTACATGGGAAAGACTTCGGCCGGCGGAGTGGCTCCACTTGCGTGCTTCTCATGCATTCCTTCGTGCATTTTGATGAAACCGAACGAAGGACTCCGAAAGCTGCAGTACTTGCACTTGATGCCGCTGCCACGACTGTGCCCTATGCGATGGCACTCAAGCTCGTTTTGAGAGCGGGCCTTGAACGGACATTCGGTGCACTGATGCGAGCGCACGCCAACTGACTGCGCACGTGAAGTCAATCGGCTGCCAGAACTGACCACCGACCTTTTCTCTTCTCCGATGCCACTCTTGACCGCCGGAAAGGCGCCGGCTCTGTTGGTGTGAATGAGCTCGTGCATGCGGACGCTGCCGATGGTGGCAGTTGAGAAGTCGCAGAAGCCACACACAAACGGATCGCTGGCACCATGGCACTGGATGTGTTTGATGAAACCGTCCATGGTTGGAAGTGTGGCCGGACACCGGTCGCACATGTAGACTCCGCTGCCTCTATTTTGACTCACAACTTCGACTGCTTGTTTTTGCTTGACCGCCACAGAAGTGACTGGCGTAGCCACCGAGCTGTTGTTGTAGGTGGGGAGAGAAAAGGCGATGGGATCTGAGTCGAGCATCAACTGCTCTTCTAAACTATCTTCGCCCAAGATCCGTTCGTCCGACTCTGACATTTCTTCCCATTCACCGTCATCCTCGAACATTGGTTCTATCGGGGCAAACTCTTCCACTACCAACTGCCTCTGGGCCAAACTCTGTTCGGTCATCTCTAAAAGCAAAAAGCATTACAGTAAGCTTCGGTATATATACAAGTAGGTCAGATGCGCAGTAAGTTCAGTGTACGTAACTCCTCAGGTGGAGACATACTGTAGGAAATAATCTTGCCAAAAAGATGTGTTAATACATACTGTAGCTGTCTAGTATCTTATAGCTAATACATACTATCTTCCATTGCCACTCATTCGTTTGGAAAGGCTTTGCAGCAGGCCATTGGCCCTGCCCTCCCTCTGGTCGACTGGTTCCATGTGTTGTGTCGGATAAACTAATCTAAATCTTCTGGACTCCCATCCTTTAGACCATCCTCAAACCTAACACACCCCGGTTCCACGTTCTAGATACTACAGACATTGGCTAGATGCAAAGCAGCACAATACAATTGACCCTATAAACTGCGTATATTTCTCTGAAACAGAGGCAACTCGCTCAACTTCAGCTTTTGAGCATAATCACAAAAACTACGAATATCGTACGTACTGTACGTTGTAACAGGTCCGGGCCGCGGAAGAGGGTGGTGGCAGGGAGTTAATCTGATATGTGGGGGTCCAGAGGGATCCTGCCCAGAGAAGAGCTCAAAATTTCATAAAACCTTCAACACGCCTAGAACTGCTTTTTAGGACATTTTATTTAATAATAGGACTAAAATTGCTACCAAATTGCGGTTAACAGCTAAAAACAAGTATGAGATGACAGAATAGGGTACCTTTTTGAATAGCAGCAATAGCTGAATTCCATACAAAAAGCCGTTTTAAGCTAAAAATTAGTGATATCTGAGCGTTTGTTAGCACTACGCACAGCCACTACTAGTACTTGTTTTCGAGGAACCGAGAGAGGGGCGTTCGGCCAGTCTAGGTAGGGGCAAATAGTTATCGCCCGGAACCAAAATTCCGACCGGAACCGGAACTTTTCAGCGGGGCTAAAAATTCGAAATTGCTCCCAGAACTAAAAATTCTAGCTGAAAACTGCAGAAGACAGTTACAGGGTGGTTTGCTAAAGTTAGAACTGGTAGAACTGCCATGAAACATTACTGTTTTACATGTCCAAGTAGTGTTTACATACTGTTTAAGCACCAAAAACATTGATTTAGTTTTAGTTTACTGATTTCTCAGAGAATCGTACATTCCCCATACAGGACCTCCATACACCCTTGATGATTTTGCGTTTTTCTAGATTTGGGGTGCTATCTCTTTCAGACTTCAGTTTTATTTAAATTTCGGCTTTAAAATATCGAAACAAGAAATTTTCCATTTGAAACTACTATAATTGTTAAGCACTATTTGGGCTGTAGTAAATTATCGACACTTTTGTGTGCACTTCTGAGAAAAAATAGTGATAGCAATCAAAATTGTTGCCTAAAACAAAGTTTTTAAGTTATTTATTAAGTGTTGAGCGTAATTGCAGGCTTGTTTTGGAATGGAATTTAGCAGGCTTGTTTCCAAAAAGAGCGGAAAGTCATAAAGTTCCGGTTCCGGCACCCTTCAGCACCGGAACCGGAACTGCCAGTTCCGGGTGGAACCGGAATTACGGTCGATCGCTAGGGGCAACCCCTAAAACCCAAGCGAAATGACCAGTTATAGAAGATATTTTTCGTGCATGACAAAGATTTTTAAGAGCCCGTCTCTGACTCGATCGAAACTTCACTGAAGCCAAGCCATTATTGAGAGAGAGTTGAAATTTTAACTTTAAACCTATACATGTAACAGGGGGTCTGACCTCACCCAACTTAACCCAAGACCCCACCCCGAGACTGTTTTTCCGACCCCCTCCGATGTTTTCCGGCAAGTAATTTTTTTAGCAAATTTTTGCGATTTTTTAGACACGAAAATTGCTAAAATCACCTGTAAAACAGCACTTTCTAGCAGTATTTGAGCCCAAATTTGTGACGTTTGAGGAGTTCTAGACGAAAATTGCGATTTGTGATCGTTCTTTTTAGTGCCCAACCCCATCACTAGAATTTGGGCTCAATCAAACCCCCAACTCCCTCGGCAGATGACTTGTCACATGTATGCTTTCACCGAAACTTGGTGTAGTAGTGCAGTGCTACAATAGTTACACTAGAACTGCAAACCATAAGTCGATTTGACGCTCCAGTCTGTTGGAGTTATATATTTTGGGAGCGTAACTAGCAGTTACATGTACATGTACTAGGGGTTAGCCCTACCTAGAAAGGCCAACCCCCTCACCCCGACCCAAAAATACAAGGTACTAGTAGCGGCATCAGTACTAACAAGCTGGCTCAAAAATAACTAATTTTTAGCTTAAAATTCGCTTGAAAAGCCTTTGGAAACCAAATTTGGCGTTTCCACTGCTTATGTTTAAAAGAAATCGGTGTTTTTGGAAGCCCTTTTAACTGCTTTTTTGCCTGTTTTTATCTCTAAAACGCTATTTCGCAGCTTCAAATAGCGAATTTTAGCCTCCTTACTGAAAAAAGTGCAAAAAAGCATTTCCAGGCGTTTTGGAGGTTTTTAAATTTTGGACCCCCTCTGGGTGAAACCCTTGAAGCCCCACTCGACCTTCACACCGGCCCGGACCTGTTACATGCATGTTACGCTCCTTAACCATAAGACAAAAACTTCGGAATCGATTTTCTCGGGTGCCAACTTGAGCTTACAGCTCACATTTGGGTTTTTGTAAATTTGCGATTGTTTTTTAAAAAGTGGGGTCAACATCGAAAGATTCAAAAAATTTTCCACCTCCATTGACCCCCGAAACTCCCTAAAAACTCCCTTTATGGGATTTGCAGAATTTGTAGCGTTGTCACTTCTGCATAAGCACGTATAAAGATACAGACATGTGTCGTTAATCCGGACAAGTTGGGATCGACCAATTTTGTTCAGCAGAGTAGCGAATTTCCCGATTAACGACTCAAAGCTAAAACACTGTTTTTCGAGTCAAAGGCCTAAACGACAGCGTTTTGTTAGTTGCATGTCAGATTCTGCAGCTGTACCTCCTAATTAAAAGCCAAAAGCTTATTTCAGGTGATTACAGCTCCTAAAAAGCAAAAATAATCACATTATAACTCAACAAAAAGCATTATTCAATTGAAAATTCACATCTGAATTGAAAAATTGCGCATGAATTTTGTCAAAATTGACAAACTCCGAATTAACGAATCACTTACCATACAAATTTCGAAGTTGGGACCCCAAATCTTCTGTCCGGATTAACGAGTCATATAAAATGGGGGAAAATTGGGACCTGAACTGGCCTAATCTTGTCCAGAATGCGAATATCAGTATTAACGAGGTCCGGATTAACGAGACATGACTGTACCTGGAATCAGGCATCGAGCACAGGGTCATCTTTTAATTGTAAAATTTTTTGAGCATCTGAATGCACCTCCAAGGGGATTTTTTGCATGTAACTAGGCCTAGAGTTCACCTGACAGCTTGAAACTGTCAGTCATAATAGTCATATGCTGTGATGCTGGCATTCATATCTGATGCTCCAAAAGTATTTGACGCTCCGTCATACTGACGCTCCTGAGATTAGCAATGTTTTCCAATGGGAAATGTTGAATTCTTCGTATTAAATAAGTAGCGACTACTCCAGTATTCCTGGGCGGATTCGGATGGTTGGGGAGCCATTTGATGTCTGACTGTTTGCTTTCAAATCAACCGCAACTTTGTCAGTTTGCAGCACTGGAAGTTCATTTCATGCACATATTTGTCTACGCGGCTAGACTTATCAAAGGCAGTGATTTGGCTTGCTCCCCCTCAGACATGGGCAAAGGGGGTCTGAGGGCGGTTGGCCCCCATCAGGCTCTATAACCTACCCCCATGAGGCCGCAGGTACCCCCTCAGGAATTTTTAGGAAGAATTTTGTATAGAGTATTATGATGAAAGTAACTAGAAATAAAAGTAAAGTCAAGATTAGGTGCAAACGAGCTCAGAACAGCCTATATTTTTAACTATTTTACCTGAAAATCTTGATTTTAGTAAAAAATCGTAGTTTTTGGTTCTACTATCCCCTCAACCCCCTTCAACCGCCGCTACCCCCATCAGCCCCCTGACATTTCGAAAATTGACCACCCCCTCAGCCAAAATGCTAGCCCATGTCTGGTCCCCTTATGCTTCAAGTTTTCCCTCAGGACCACTTTGGAAAGTATCAGGAATTTTTCTATACCTTTATATTTTCAGAGGAAGATCAACAATTTTACAATGATTTTTCGCTATTTTCGAGAAATCTGACACAGTTAACCACTCCCCCTGAGACAATCTCCAACCGCCACCTACAGATATTATTATGTACATTTAGTTAGATAGATACTATGTACTTAACTGGAAAGTAACGATTTTCTGGGGTATCAAACGGTGCCTTGACAATCGCATCACAAACTGTCAACTCAACATACACAAGAGCTTAATTAGACGCCTTCAGCATTTCGACAGTAAACCATGGTTCATCTCAGGAGCGCTAGTTTGACAGAGCGTCATGTGAATGTCAATAGCACAACACAACATATATGACCTATGAATGACAATCAGTGTTAAGTTTCGAGCTGCTAAGCGAACTCTACGCAGAGTTACATGCAAAAATCCACGTTGGATGTGTAGTCTGATGCTCAAAAAATCTCATACCTGAAAAATGACCATGCGTGACGCCTAATTCCAGATCTCTCTATACATTCGGCGACTGTGGTGGTACCATATACAGTGGGGTGCAAAAGTTTAAACGCACCCTGTCCTCCACAAGAAAAACTGATTTTTCGCTGATTTGTTGGAGGTAATTGGCAAGTGTTATACACCATTGCATAGCTTGAGATGTTGCCAAGAAGATGGTGCAGACTGCGCTGCAAGTCATTGCGTTTTAGTGAAGTTATGGCCGGTCTGAGTCGAACTGTCAAAAAAAGGGTTAGCAAAAGTTTAAACACACTTTCAAAATTCTACAAAACCCGACTCAGATCTTTCAAATATAGGTTGTTGGAATACCTAAATCGTATGCAATGAGCTACAAAACAAGTTTGAACCTTTGTCATGATGCAGTCCAACTATAATGCAATTCATCGGTAACACGCCTCACCATAGTGAAATTGGTCTGGACTCTGTACACGGCCTACAACTTGAGTACTTTTGAGCACTCTCCACCTTCTAATGGATCTGTTAGACACTGAGACTGCAAATCAGGCTGCACAAACTCTGTTTATGATAACAGAAGCACGAGAACAGAACATTTTTGAATCAGATTAAGGTTTGACATATTATCACTGTTCCAAATTTGACACAATGAGGCCATAATTCTGGCTTTCTAGTGTTTGCAATCGACTACAATTAACGAACACAGGCTAACCCTTATGATTTTTACATTTTCACACTTGTTTCTCTGATGCAAGAATACCAGAGCATGCCAGTTAGGCACCTTACTCAGTTAGGAGTACTATAATTTGCATACAGAATATCCAGTCATAATCTACAATAATCCATGGATTGCTATTTGTGAGGGGAACGTGACCTGCAGGCATCATTCCTGTCTGCAAAAACTTGCGTTTTTAACTGAAATGCTCTGTGTGATCCCATTGATATGGAATTCCATGATCTGTTCATTTTGAGATGATCTGTTGCTGCTTCAGTGGATGCTTCTCTTGCTTGTCTACACTTAACCTTGGATCACTCATGTCTGACTATGGTAGTAGAGGTTCCAATTTTGCTATGTTCAGTTTCTTTGGCCTCTTAGGGCTTCTGTTGTCTCAGCCAAAGCTATTTTTTTTAGAACCGGGCAGTTTAGTCAGGTATGCACCTTGTAAACCATAACAACGTGGCCATCATCTAGCAGTTACACTATAGTTTTCTGGTTTAGGTCTTTAAATTCCAACCTTTAAGACTTGTAACTTCTAAAAAGTCTGAAATTTATGCATGCCAGAATTTCTAACATACACCAGCGGTGAGCAAGTTTGATCTGTCAATGTGCTACTGGCACTCTGGTGCTACAGATTACTTTGAAACAAGGCACTAACAGATTCAGTCTACAGCAATGTCAAGTGGACGAACACCACAACAGGGCCAACTGAATCATAGCAAAGCATCAAAGTTGTCTTGTTGTTCGTTAATTAGTATTTAGGTGTTCTTACAACCGTGATTTAAAAGATTTGAGTAGGATTTTGTAGAATTTTGAAAGTGCGTTTAAACTTTTGCTAACCCTTTTTCAGACAGTTCGCCTTAGACCGGCTATAACTTCACTATAACGCAACGCATTGCAGCGCAGTCTGCGCCATTTTCTTGGCAACATCTCAAGCTATGCAACGGTGTATAACACTTGCCAATTACCTCCAACAGATAACCGAAAACTCACTTTTTCTCGTACAGGACTGGGTGCGTTTAAACTTTTGCACCCCACTGTATGGTACGAAATCTGAACAGAGTGGTACCAAATATGGTACCGGTACCGGTACCAATGCGAAGGAAGGGGTACCAATGCGAAGGTAGGGGTACCATACGGTACCACCACAGGTCCCGAACGTAGGGGTACCATATATGGTACCACTACCGTAGGTACCGGTAGCATATGGTACCGGCACCTTATATGGTGTCGGTACCATAAACGGCGTTTTAGTGCCTGACTGTATGAGCTTTGAAGTCAAGTTAGCACCAGAGAAAATCGATTCCGATATTTTTGTCCCATAGTTAAGGAGTGCCAATTTTCGGAGCGTATAAATCCAGACTAGAGAGCGTCGAATCGATTTATGGTTTGCAGATCAAGTATATACCTGATGTATACCGCAAAAAGCTGGGGCGGTTCGGTGAAAGTCAAATTTTCAATTCTCAATACTAAGGTGGATCGAGTGGTTCTTAATTGGTGGCGAAAACATTTCCGTTGAATAGCTTTGTAGTAGTACGACATTCGTAAATTGTGGTACTAACCAATACTCACTTCACGTGGAAAACATGCACGTGAAGTAAAGCTTCATAGAACAAGCGAGGAGAAGGCGGAGCGTCATTTTCACTTTTTTCACATTTTGCAATTGACGTCATTGTGCAAAAAAACCGCACTGAGTATACCGGTTCTATCATCTTTTGGGTAGCGCCACCAACAACACAAAAGATATGGCAAAGGCGAAGAACAAAGTACCCAGACAAACTACATTGACTTCACTAGACAAAACACTGATGCTACCTAATTCTCTTCTCATTTCGATTAAACAGCCAAACAAATGAAGTAGATATATGTCTCGTCTGCCGACTTGTCTGCAAAAAGGCATGTTGTGCTGCGAAACAGGCGTGAAGAGACGGCAGCCGCACAACAAAGCGAACAAATTACATACAACGAACGAAGAGTTCAACTGCCAAAAACTGGCCTATAGGCCTAATATTAGACTGTGGTGAAGGAAGACTTTTGCAGCAGCTAAAGTCCGCTCTTGTATTCAAACACAAAACTACGCAAGGGGGACACAAGTTCTTACTTGTTTAGCGTATAAACCAGAGTTATCTTATTCATATGAGGTACTATGGACAAATAATTTTAAATTCTATAGGTAAATTTTGTTCATATCTATTTTTTCATGAATGTGATCAAATTTAAGCGATCTTAGAAACCTCATGCTACAGGAAGACAACTATCTGAACAACGCTCACCTCCGCCCAACATTAGGTGGTAGGAATCGGAAAGTCGAACACAACTACAAAAGCTCTATCCTTTATAACTGCACTGAAGATGCGGTCGTTTTTCTACGGAAGCGTCTTTTAATAGTGCGTGTTGCGTATTTTCTAGGTCTCCAATTCCTGATCAGCTAAAAAGCCAGTTACTGTCAACACCAAATCAAGACCACGATAAGACTGACCTTTATTGTCAAACAGCAGCCAGCTTGCACTTTCTCATCCAGCGAATGATCCCAATTTAGCTGAAAATATTGGCAAAAATGGAATTTTGCCTGTTGCGCGAATTGGTTCAAGATTGTTTAATCTGCGCTTCGTATTTAGCGGAAAGTTCGAATGCGTCAGACGAATAACGCACACACAGGCACGTACAGTACAAATTATTCTATAATTAATTTACCAATTCAACAAGTAAACAGAAATACAGCATACAGTTAAATCAGTGACCGATTACAGGGTGATGCGTTCACTTCGAGTTTGTACCGTGCATAAGCGTAAATTCCGAAAATAACTTCAAACACAGCAATAAGGGCGCATATCTAAAGTATTTAGACTGTTACTCGATAAATCAGAATTTGATGAGAACAAACTTACAATTGTCGGTGCGGCCAACCAACGACAAAAAAATTCTGGTGCTCTCGCACTGCAGCCTTCGGAAAATATTTGATCATTTAATGCTTTAACAGGACACTGACTTTCTGACACAGATTTAATATCTTTACAACAAGTGGCTGGTAGTAAACATAGTTTTGAAAAACGGTATTTCTTTTGACATTCGGAAGCCCATGGTCCAAGTATATTGCTGAAATACAAGTACGTACAACTAGCGCATGATCGTGGTTTCTTTTTCTTTTTAGACAAAATGATTCCTCTTTGATCTTAGGTAATTTAAATGCACGCCTGAACAAAACACGAAGCCATAAGTCAAAAGTCTTTACTTTAGTTAAAAGGTTTTGAACTACAATGGGCCAAAAAATGTCCGAACCCTTTTCGAACTTTGCTCAAACGACTCGTTCTTGGTCATTTCTTTATCGATTTGGCTCAAATTTTCAGCACTAATTAACAAGTTAACTGGGTAGACACTGTTCGGGTTTGGTGCCAAAATTCTGACTCACTCAGGTTTTATGAGCCGAAAACATAGAATCAGGGTGGTCCACAGAAATTCTAATTTTTTCGTTAGTTCAAAGAGGGGTCTGAAACTTTCAGGAATGATTGATATTGCCAATTGGCATAGGGGAAATTGTTTGTTTGTTTGTTTGAATTTATTGTACAGAGTACAACACGATAAGACGCGTACACGAGGTACTTTTCAATGTCCTACCGCCTATTGCACTGAAAAGTTTGTTTTCGTACAAGGTTTGTACTGCAAAAGTGAATAAGTTTGTCAGTATATGGGGAAAACCTACTGTATGCTCAGAGGTTATCTTTAGTGTTTTGTCATTCTTATGGCAAGCTAATACAGTTCCTGTGGTCCGGTCCGATGTAGCGGGGGGCGTACGGTCCTACCCAACGATTAGATCCAGTAGCCCATTTCGCAGCCCCGAGTCAGTAATCGTCATCTCGGACGTGTTGCTAGAGACCTGCATTTGTCGGCCCGGACCCGGGCCGGGTCGAGTGAAGGTTAGAGCCGGGCCGGGCCTGAGATTTGGAACTCCCGGGCCGGGCCGGGCCGGGCCGGGCCGGGCCTACCATTGTTGGCGACTTTACTATAAAAAATATTCGTCCGTACATGCTAGCAAGTTGTATGCACTACACCCCCTCAAATTTTGGTCGGCAGCAATTTTCAGGCTCATTTTCACGTGTCTGAGAGTCTCCATTCAAACGATCGCCCTTCATTCGTTTCTTAAGCTATGATCCCGATTCGCATATGGCTTTGTAGCTGTTCCAATGGCCTTTCATTTTCTGGTACTCCCGTTTCCAGATCACACCTGGTTAGTGAGATATTCGCCGAAAACTGCGAAATTTCCGCAAAATGCCACTCCGTATTTTTCGAAAAATCTTTATAACTTTTTGTGCAGAGGCCCTGCCAAGCTAATATTTTAACAAAAGTTAGGCATGAGTTGGCCAAACAAAATGAGCGCAGCAAGGATGGTAAGCAAAAAAGTCCGATTTCTTACTAAAGTTAAGATTTTTTGCTTATTTGTTATTAAAATAAGTTAAAATACACTATTCTGTCTGAGCTCATTTATGCCTATGAGGGTGGGGCATCGTCCTGAGCGTTCAACCTTTATAGTGAAGGGCTTCAGAAGGGCCACTACTAGCTTTCTGCCATTCTCTACTTAATTGATATTGGATCGCTGATTGCATCAGTGCTTGACTGATAAGCAGCAAGAGCAGTCTACTCCTTCAAATTCTCAGATTTTCCTGTATAACTATAATAATCCTAATATCGAATATCGTCGAATTTTGATATCGATGGAACACTACATACAAGTAAAAGTTGTCACGATACCATTTGCAGTCGATTTTAAGTCAAATTCAAATTTGCCGGGCCCGGCCGGGCCGGGCCTACCAATACCCCCGGGCCGGGCCCATCTAAAAATTTAAAAATCCGGGCCGGGCCGGACCGCCGAAAAGTCGCCCGTGCAGGTCTCTACGTGTTGCCCTTCTGCTAGGGATAGGGGCCGCCGTGATTCAGAGGCAGCGAGCTACCCGTTCAGCCAACGACCGTTCCCGTGGTCTATTCGACTAATTTCTGTCTAATGTGAAAAAAATCCAAAACTGTCTTATCGGATGTATTATTCCTTTTAAAATTTTAAAATTGCAAATTTTCAAACAAACTTTGCAAAAACATTCTTTTAAAATTGCAAATTTTCAAACAAAATTCGGGAAAAAGCCAAAAAAATCTTTAAAATAGCTAGTGTAAAATATTATTCGGTATTGGGGCGTAAAATGCAATACCCAATATCGGAAAATACCCCGATAAAACCAATACCCAATATATTGTTTCACCTCTAGACCAACAAAAATTAAAATTTCCGTGGGCCACGCTAATTCTTAGTTTTCGGCTCATAAAACCTGATCCAGTTATAATTTCGGTACCAAACTTGCTAATAAAACCTGAAAGTTTGAGCTAAATCGATAGAGAAATGACCGAGAACCAATCGTTTGAGCTACAGTTCGAAAAAGGGTGGACATTTTTTGGCCCATACATACTGTATTTACGGGGAACTATATTGCCACTACTCAAATTAGATTGTCTATAAGCAATACATACTTAAAGTCGGTAGAACCGCTGAAGCCGCAACATCTTAGTTCTTGATGCAGTCCAAAGTCCGAAGTATAGTTTTTCTGTGACCACACGCTATAATCGATGCTAAATATCATGTCCGAATTGTCTTCACATCCGAGAACGATCAACTAAAATAAACCGAAATTGGTTGCGGAGCGGACCTGGACATAGGTACACAGACAGACTACAGTGTGAGCCACAAAAGTCTGAACTATTTTGAATTCTTCTACTCTGTCAGTTCCGGTGAAATTTGATATTTGCAGGTTAGCTGGTAGAACACGCGCATTTGAAGCAATAGCTCCTCTCCTCTACGAGTTTTTGTTATGGTCTCTTGGTTTACACACTCGAACTTTATGAAACAGTCAAATTTTTTTCGAGTTGCCTTTTCGCAAGTTGGTTTTATTTTCTGTGTAAAGCAATAAACTGTATTTGAAGTTTGTGGTATTGGTAATGTCTCTGACAAGGCTTCAAGGTGATTATCCTGAACACTACTCCGTCCAAAAGCAGGTTTGAACGGCATTCCATTAAAGAAATTTTCGTAAACTAAAATTTTGAAAAAACGCGGTGTGCAAATTTCTGCAGATATGGGCTGCTCCACTCCATGCTTTTCGTCAAGAGCCGCTCTTATTTTTCAGTTTGATTAGTCTGTTACTGTCCTGTTTACTGTTGTTCATAATGCCAAGTTTCTGCAAAATTCCTGGTACGCGCAAAAAACTCTGGTTAAGTTAATCAAGGGTCCATAACATATGCTGCTGACGCTGTTGTCGGCTGACACAATATATGTAGGTAATTCCATTGACTAGGCTACATAACTTTATGTGCAAGTACGATGCAAATTCGCCAAGAATTGAAAAAATATATTAAAAAGTCCAAGTTTATCTGGCTCACTGTACTACTGTACGTGTGTATCAAACGTCCGGAGTAAGAAGACCAACAGTGTAACTGAACGTACCGTAACCAATCCGTTCATGAGCCAGGCGAATACAAAAGCAAAAGTGACCCGTTGAAGGAGGAGCAAAGGCCAGTAGACGCGCCGGTTCCTTAGCCAGTAGAGTGAGATGCTTGCTTGAGCTATAAGTCGAGCGGTGGTGAAGAGCCAGGTAATTCTCTGTGCGCTACTGGCTCTGCCCAATGATGTACCGGACACAAGATACAGAGTGACTAGACCAGGTTTGCCTTGCAGCACTGCACACATAACGAACAGTACCACCAACAATAGCGTCTCATTAATAAGTAGACTCAGTAACACACGCATACCATTCAATAAGGTTAGTAACAATTACGTCGTAAAAAACAGAATTTGCATACGCAAGTTTTTGGATGAGAGTTAGTGTCATGAAGAGTAATCAAGCCTTAAGAGTCAGTCTCTGAACTGATCGAGTTTTGGCCCTTTGCCTTATTCAGACCCAAAATTGAAACTTTGGCCTAGAGAGCTGTAAGTTGGTACACTAATACATATCGATGGGTTATGTAACCACCGCAAAGGATTTCCCGATTCGACGCTCCACGCTCGAGATACAGCCGTCTGAAAATCGGCTCGCTTAACTATGGGGCAAAAATTTCGAACTTGAATTTCTTTCCTGCTAAAAACAGTTGGGACCTAGAATTTGGGGATTTTACGTAACTTTTAGAGTACTTTAAGAATTTTTGGTCGGTTTTCGATTTTGACGAAAAAAATTTTTTTCGACCCCCTTCCCGCCCCCCTAGCTAGTCTGGAACCCCCCCCACCCTATATGGGTTTTTTTATTTCAGATTATTGTAGCGCCATTTGTTGGCTACAGATCGGTGCCAAGCACGATAGCCCGCGACCCGGGGTTTTGGAGTAAATTGACTTCAAATGGCTGAAATCGCATTTTTTTCCAGTTTTACTATGGGACAAAATTTCGAACTTGAATTTCTTTCCTGCTAAAAACAGTTGGGACCTAGAATTTGGGGATTTTACGTAATTTTAAGAGTACTTTAAGAATTTTTGGTCAGTTTTCGATTTTGACGAAAAAAATTTTTTTCGACCCCCTTCCCGCCCCCCTAGCTCGTCTGGAACCCCCCGTATGTGGTTTTTTTATTCCACATTACTGTAGCGCCATTTGTTAGCTACAGATTGGTGCCAAGCATGATAGCCCACGGCCCGGGGTTTTGGAGTAAATTGACTCCAAATGGCTGAAAATCGCATTTTTTTTCCAGTTTTACTATTGGTCAAAATTTCGAACTTGAATTTCTTTCCTGCTAAAAACAGTTGGGACCTAGAATTTGGGGATTTTACGTAACTTTTAGAGTACTTTAGACTGTAGACAGACTCTTAAAATTGCTGGGCTGAGAAAATACACCCACCAAGCAATCCGTATGTACAAAGCGTCCGTGTGTGTACATAGACATAAACTACAGCACTTGTTCTATGAAAGAGCGGGTAATGTATAATAATAGCAATATGAAAACTGTCCAGCTATCAGGATTCAATTTCCGATATTTTTACGGTTAGGTTTGGGCTAGGAACCATCTTCTTTTTGCACGACAAAACGTATATGGGACTGTTGGTCAAATCAACAACTCCATAGCGACTTCCTGGGTTAGACTCGGCATTGAAGCTGGCTGAAACCGGTAACATGGCTCGCTGTTGTATTTCTGAGCGGATTCGCCTGCGACACCATTTCACGCAGAACCAGAACGCGGCCACCAAAAAGAAGACCGTTGCAAAACTGAAGACGATAAGGACCGTCTCGTGCTCACAGCTACATTGGCTGTCACGTCGCTGCTTTGCTGTTTCATCCGACAAAGGTGGCGAAGTCGCAGCCAAAGGTTGGCACAGAAAGCAGGACATACAAACTTGGGCGGGAACAACTTGTCCAATGTCGGTCAAAAAAATCTCTGAGCACCGAGACAGCGGCACTTTAGATTGCGTGGCGCTCTCCGAGCAACTGAAGCGCAGAGCAGTTGCCTGATCTGACGTGTTCATGAGTACTTGAACGGGATACTGACCGAAATCGACGCTGTTCACTGCGTACCAGCGATTGCTGGACAGAACGACCGTTTTGAGACTGGGAATTCTACGAAGATCGCTGAAAATGTGCACTGGGTTTCCTTGGAGGAATAGCACTTCAAGCTTCGGCAACCGATGCAGCAACGGCTCCAGTTCAATCGTTGTAATGAAGTTGTCTAAACGATTAGAAATAGCACAGATACAGTACTTATACGCATGAAATGACAAACCAGAAAGATCAAGCATACGTAGTACTGGATACTTGGTTGGAGTCCAAGCATTGATGAAATTGTGGGACAAGTTCAATCGCTCAATAGCATTGGTGCATTCAATCTGTGGCCAGCCATACAATTTGTTGTGCGACAGGTCAACACAGTTAAGTCCCAATCTAGGATTTTCACTTGTGAAATGCGTTAATTGGCTGTGTCTTAAAGTTAGATTTTCAATCAATGATAAATTTTCAGCCCATTTCTTGAACTCAAAATACAGCTTCAGATCCACTGGCGATTCAAACTTTTGTCGGCAAAATAGTTCAGCTCGGTCTTCACTGTGAGCTATCACGACCACACAGAACAGCGCATAAAATGTCAACATCTGTAAACGATGTTAGATGCAGTATAGGGAAGTCGGTTAGGCAGTGGAACGGTAGGTCTAAGGAAGAAATCGAAGGTTGGTGGCGCACCGTGCTCAAGAACGGTAAAGGGCGGACCACTTTAGCTTTATTTACATAATTGAGCGAAATATGGCAAAACGGAAAGCTTCCGGTTGCGGGAAACGAAACAAACTACCAGCGGCACCGTGCGTGCAGCAGAACCCTCTGAGCAGAACCAATTTCAGCAGACCTATTGCCTGTGGCTCACCAGTAAATTCACCTCACTCACTCACTCACATACACTGGCTGCAAGTGGCTGCAGACGCAACACAATTGTTTGTTTACTTCATAGCAGCTCAAACAGCTCAAGCTTTTTAGTATTCATCGGTTATCAGGCCTGATCCTATCAAATATGCCAGCAACATCGCCCAAGTCAACGCTGATCGGTAAATTTGTTTTAGCAGCTAACAAACATAATAGCTGGCACACTGTATTGTATCGCTTTACTGCTTCTGTTTTGTCACTGCGATGTTGAGGAGTCCAGATAGTATCGTGCGTACCTATGTTTTTGGAAATGGGTGTGTGAAGTTTCTAAGTTGCCTGGGTGCAGCGCATTGATCGCCTGTTCAAACTCCTCGTAAGAGTTGACCCAACAATCTAAAAACATTGCTTTAAGTGCATGTGCACTGGATCATTTAACCTGTCTGTACTACCAAGGGATTTCAGCATACGCTCGTCCAGTATACCTACTGTGGCACCTACCATAGATGCAGAACATATATAAACATGCGCAGAGAATAATTATTCAGATTGTGTGAGAAGAGTGTCAATTGGCTGTGATGAGTGTGCGAGTGCTGTGTGTGTTGGTGTCGGGTGAGAGTGAGTTGTGTTATTGTGAGCATTTGTTGTGTTTCAGTGAGTGTCGTGTTTGCACAGCGTCCAGGCGGCTACGGAGCGGCTTACGATTACCCATCCTATGGAGCAGCTGACTACCCGTCCTACGGAGGTCAAGGATACTACGGCGGTGGCGGCGGCGGAGGAGGAGGAGCGAACATTCAGCAAGCACTGTCGATCATTCAGAAGTTGATGTATCAGGTGGGCGACATCAGAAATCGCGTGGCCGCACTAGAGTCGAACTCCGTCGGTGGTCGTCCGTCTCCGTCATCCACTGGCGGTTACTCCGGCTACCGCTCCCCCGGCCGGTACAGAGGCTATTGAGCACCGCCACGTCTTTGTACTCTACTAATCACTTCTTTGTTTGCGTGATACACAGCTGATTGCTTCTGACCTAAACTTTGCTGGCGTAAAATTTTGCCGAAACTCCAGTTATAGTCGGCTCGGTTGAATTGAATTCAATGTGTAGTGCATGTGTTACCGGCTGCGCCCGAGTTCAGGCTACGCCCGAGTACTCGGGCGCAGCCTAACCCAGCTAGGCTGCGCCCGAGTACTCGGCCGGAGCCTAACCGCTTTAGGCTCCGCGCGAGTTGATTAGATGGACCGCTGCATACAATGTAGGTACGTTATTCTGCTCCTCCACGTGCAGTAAATAACATCACTTACACTTTTTATAACACACATTCGGCAACACTTCAGCAACAATACTGTACTTTTTTTACAAACACACACAGACATTAAAATTGTTATTTGTTCTTACAGTTGCGCGTAGAGTGACAGCGGCTGTTACACAGACGACCCGTTTTTCGGCATTTACACATGTTATTTCCGCAGTTCGTTTTGCATTGCCTCCATTGACAAAAACTTCTTTGTACACGGTTCAAACTCTGATCGGACATACTTCTGTTTCAAAACCCCGTCCTTGGTACCCAGCTCATGCCCGACTGTTCATTTCTGGTGATATAATCGGACGACCACCAAGTGCTTCTGGGTCTTTTTCTTCTTGAGCTGGCAGACCTCACAGAGATTGACAAAGGCGACGACCATGTCCCGGCTGATGTTGGCATAGGTGTCTCTTATTCGGGAAGGTCTCGCAGAAACTCTGCCTTCATTCGAGAACGGGTCATTTCCAAGTTGCTAGCCATCTCAGACGTACAACAGACTCAGACAGACTAAGAGAGGGCAACTCTGACAAACTGATAAAGGGCACAAAACCCCATTTGTGTAATAATAATAATAAACATCTTTAGGGTCTCTCCAATTATAACCACAGGTCCTGTTAAAGACACACAGTGGAAAAGCAGATTAACCTACATTGTATGCAGCGGTCCATCTAATCAACTCGCGCGGAGCCTAAAGCGGTTAGGCTCCGGCCGAGTACTCGGGCGCAGCCTAGCTGGGTTAGGCTGCGCCCGAGTACTCGGGCGCAGCCTGAACTCGGGCGGAGCCGTTAACACATGTACGAAGTTTTGTGTTCGAATTCCTCGATACTTGGCTGCGAAATATGACTTACAATCAGGCACTTTGCGCCGTTTTTGGTACTGCTATACTATGTATGATGTCGGTACTAGTGTAGGTACTAGTGGCAACACTTAAGCCAAACGCCTACAATGTCAACTATTTTATATACAGTATAGATAAAAAAAAATGTCCCAACGCTTTTTCGGCCTTCACTCAAACGTTTCGTTCTCAGTCACTTCTTTACCGATTTGGCTCAAATTTTCAGCAAAAATTAACAACATGGTTGGCTAAATATTCTGCAAGTGTGGTGCCAAAATTCCGACTCATACTGGTTTTATGACCCGAAAACTAGGAATTAGGGTGGTCCACGCAAATTTATTTTTTTTCGGTAATACAAGGAGTACAGTCCTGAAACTTGCAGGAATGATTGGTGTTGCTATTGGGCATAACATACTAAGCGGGCAGCCCTGTAGCTCAAAGGGCACTAAAATGGGGGAATTTCAAAAACATGAGTGAAAATTCCATACTTAAGAAATCTGCACCTTCTAGAATCAAAGCACTGAATCTGTTGTTAATCAACATAGATTGTAGCAGGAAGTTCGACAAATAAATGAACCTGATATTTAAGCTTTGTTCCACACCATAGCAACCATCCCTGCAGCGTTTTTTGAAAATTGAAAATCTTTAGAATCGTCATTTTGCCGGTTTTACGAAGAAAAGTCATATTTCGTCATGTTTTTGAAATTCCCCCATTTTAGTGCCCTTTGAGCTACAGGGCTGCCCGCTTAGTATGTTATGCCCAATAGCAACACCAATCATTCCTGCAAGTTTCAGGCCTGTACTCCTTGTATTACCGAAAAAAAATAAATTTGCGTGGACCACCCTCACTCCTAGTTTTCGGGTCATAAAACCAGTATGAGTCGGAATTTTGGCACCACACTTACAGAATATTTAGCCAACCATGTTGTTAATTTTTGCTGAAAATTTGAGCCAAATCGGTAAAGAAGTGACTGAGAACGAAACGTTTGAGTGAAGACCGAAAAAGCGATGGGACATTTTTTTTATCTACGATACTGTATATTATATAATCTCTGCAAAGTATTCCCCATCACAATAGGGAATATATTAATAACGTGGGTTTGTTGGTGTCAGTATCCAAGATGTAAAGAATAGGATATCAACTTTAGCTCCAAACCCCAACTAGCCAACAAACCCACCCCGCGCAAAGGCAATCGCCACGGCACTGCTGAATGCGTCTGAGTCGTGTGCATCTTGTCTTGCGCTTATGGCTTACTAACGCCAGTTGTTTTCTGTT